>JANTOQ010119043.1:0-10811 GCA_027564595.1 Bythotiara depressa | reverse complement strand
TAGTTATGAAAGCCAATCTGCTCATATAGTTATGAAAGCCAATCTGCTCATATAGTTATGAAAGTCAATCTGCTCATATAGTTATGAAAGCCAATCTGCTCATATAGTTATGAAAGCCAATCTGCTCATATAGTTATGAAAGTCAATCTGCTCATGTAGTTATGAAAGTCAATCTGCTCATGTAGTTATGAAAGTCAATCTACTCATATAGTTATGAAAGTCAATCTACTCATATAGTTATGAAAGTCAATCTGCTCATGTTATGAAAGTCAATCTGCTCATATAGTTATGAAAGTCAATCTACTCATATAGTTATGAAAGTCAATCTACTCATATAGTTATGAAAGTCAATCTACTCATATAGTTATGAAAGCCAATCCTGCCACCTACTACTAAGCACTAAGGAAATTTACGAAGTAAATGTGGAAGGCGAACCATTTAAAAATAGTCAAACTGGGAAACGTCTGGGAATAACTCTTGATTCTAAACTTAATATTGACATTCATGTATCCAACTTACGTACAAAAACTAGAGAGAAGTTACATGCTCTAGCAAGGATATCTTTATATATGTTAATTGACAAGAGAAGTTACATGCTCTAACAAGGATATCTTTATATATGTGAATTGACAAGAGAAGCTACATGCTCTAACAAGGATATCTTTATATATGTGAATTGACAAGAGAAGGCTAATCATGAAGGCTTTTACTTCTTCACAGTTCGGTTATTGTCCACTAGTCTGGATATTTCATATTGGAAAATTAAACAATACAATTAATAGTATTCATGAAAGTTCATTAGTTTATAGAAACTCAATTAACGTTCTCTCCATTCCTTACTTCTCTTTCTTCATTTGTATAGTTTGTGTCAGAAGAAATTTGACAGGCTCGCAACTTTTGTGTGTCTCTTCTCCAAGTAAACCTAATGCCCTCGCATATAGAAATATTAGGTAGAAAAGGAAAAATAATTGACATTCGACAGATCTTTTCTGTGGTGAGCGCATGCGCATGCGTCCTCGCTTCACTATCTATTCAAATTGTTTCAAGGTTTCAAGGCTGTTAGCGTATAGAAAATTTCGCAACACTCAAAAAACTGATCGGTGTATGCATTTACTACCTCCATATAAATATAAGTAACCGTCGATCTTTGTATGCATTTACTACCTCCATATAAATATAAGGAACCGTCGATCTTCAAAAACACAGCAGTTCTTGTTTATTATGGTTTTACAGCAATTTTCCTTTTCCTTTGTTTAATCTATATCGTCTATTTAAGCTTACCACCTAAAAGCGTTAAATAAGTTATTGCGACTCTCCATGGCAGTGCTCCATATACAATTAACACGAAACTCAGTAGCTTAATATAACGCACACAAAGTAATTTAAATACTTTTTCGAAGTCAAATCATAACAGTTATCATGTCCCAGTTGCGATTGGATTTCTCCCAGTTGTAAAACCGGACGGTTTCCTATTCATATTGATTTAAGGAAAATAATTTTTGATTGCAAATCGGCAGTGGCGTGGTTTTATAAAATTCTATCGGTATTTTATTGGTATTTCGAATTTTTTAGTTGGTATATTATTACTCAACAATAAAATTACCTCTGATACCACCCCTAATAAAAAAAGAAAGGAGGAGGAGAGATATTAAGTGTTTTGATATATTTTACTTCCGAATTTGGTATTTCAATATGCAGTGGTGAGCGGAGACGTAAAACACGTTGGTAAGTTTTAAACAAATTTGTGCCATGAAACGTAAACGTAAGTTATTTCGTTAATTAACTCATCTTGATTTATTTATATATTTATATATATAAAGCAATTTTTTGTTTGTAATCGGCCGTGATGGGATTTTAAAAGGTTATGGTGGGTATTTCGGTATTTTAGTTAGGTAGTTAATATATATTTGCCATATGTCAGTTATTAAATTTTAATATACTAAATGATAATAATAATAATATTATTACAAAGGTATGTAAAAAGTAAAAAACAACAAAAAATTGGCGTATGGAATCACAGAATAGCAGATTCGGCAGTTAAAGTCAAAAGCGGTCTTAAAAACATAGAACCCCTGTGATCAGAGTTTTTCTTTGTTGAATATTTATTTCAGGTAAGTGATAAATATTAATTTCATAATTTCATAATTTCACAATAGCTCATAATTTGCTCACTGTTTACTTTTCACTGGTTTAACATCTGTTTGTTTTTTGGGCTTTTAAAAAAAAGGCGAAATGGTTACAGGTTTTTTAGTTTTAAGTTTTGAAAATCATACCATAAGAACGGCCAACGATAGGAAATCTCAAATCTCGATTATAATTTTTTGTTAGTTAGTTAAAATTATCATGGTTTTTATATTTGTACAAGAAATTTGAATGTTGGCAAATATTTAGATCATATTTAGTATTGAACTTCTTCAAGAGCAGTTTCAGGTTTGTCTTCATAAAAGAATTCGTATGCGTTTGTTTGCTATAAATAATTCGATTCATTTTGTTTTGTGAGCACTACACCATGTAGGTTAAATGGCTATGGAAACAAAGAAAAGTATAACTTTTTTATGCACCATATATTTAGAAAATGTCTTGTTTTGTAGAGTAAACCAATAGATGTAGATAATTTTGATTCAACGCTAATTTATTCTTTCCATGAAAAATTCTAGTCAACAAGAATGCCTAAACAGATAGTGAAACTTTATCGGTTTATTACGTCATCATTCATTTTTAAATATGGTAGTCTAAGTGACGATGTGACGGCCTGTGTAATGGTTTGTTTGTGAAAAAATGTATACTTTTTGGCTTTGCACTAATTGCTAATATTTGTAAGTTCTCTGTTCATTACTGTAGATGAGATTAGATTAGAGAACTTTATTTAAAGTTGGCGTTTACATAGCGGTATATATATAGCACTAATACAAACCAACTAAATAAGTCTTTTATAAACGAGTGAAAATAAAATATATTAGTATAGTCTGCAAATATAATTGGATCTAAGATAGGAGAAACTGTATGTAAATAGTAAATAATAAATTCCCCAGACTGGACCTGTAAGTCCCTCCACATGTTATTGACAAGTAGGTTGTATTACTCTCAATTTACTACTGAATTTACTTATCAATTTATGTGTTATACATATAACACCATGATATTTTATTTGCTTAAAATACTAGCATGGTTAACAGTATCATATGCAATGAAAACACCAAGTGCGAATTTATTTTCATCAAAAATATTGCTTATTTTGTTAACTATTTCCAAAATGGCACCTTGTTTTCTGTATAATAGATTTTATTAACAGTTTTAGGGAAAACATAGTATCAAAATCAACCTCTACCAAGGAGAGTGGTTATCAATTAACAGATAACATATAAAAAAATATTACAGAAACGTGTATTTAGTGTAATTAGCTGCTCAAATAAAAAACTCTTTCATGAATATCTAACGGAAACAAACTGAGAAATAATTGAAAATGAGCTGACTGAAAATGAATACAAACTGAGAAATAATTGAAAATGAGATGACTGAAAATGAATACAAACGATGAATAATGAATAGGAAAGAATAAAGCATCTGGAGATGATGAAATTACCTGTAATGTCATATTAGAATGTCAAAAAGAAACAAAAACTCCACTTGATAACTTCACAATAATTTTGGTGCACATAAAATTGCTTAAATTGCGTACTTATTTTCACTGGAGGACGTTAAACCATATTGTTGGACTTTCCTTTTTTCTCACGATTTTATGCCATAAAAATCAACCGTGGTCATTTTGACATTTTGACATTTTGACATGAGGACGAAGGACCAAAAACCTTAAAACAAGTAACAGTAAATGTAACTTTCTGGAAAACCTAATTTCGTTCTTCCAACTTTGTTATTTTTTGTATATACCCAGCTAAGACTTTTATGACTGTCATATGTATATACAGCTGTTATCCTTACTCAGCGCGGAGAAAAAGAGTGTACAAATGTCGCATCCATACTTGCGAAAAGGGTCGTTCTTTTGCTGATGTCAACGAAATGGCAAGTTTCTGACTCTCGTCATCAGCGCACCATCTTTGTAAAACACTTTAATCTGGACTGATGAGCCTATGATGCGTCATCAAAATCCATCAGCAGATCAGTATAAAAGCAACTTTTAATTTATTGGAAAAATATATATATTTATAGAGTGGCTCTTATGATATCCTTTCATTTAATTCCTCATTCCTCTGTTTTGTTTATTTGTACTAATATTCAATAAAAAATCGATGTATGAAATAAACAAGTGCAAGTGAGATATTTAGGAACGATAACGTAGGTAAAACATCATAATTAGTTTCACGGTTGTTTTGAAAGTAAAACAAAATAGACACTTTACATATATCGAAATAGAATAATGAAATAATAACGAATAATAAAATATTACGAAATATACAACAACAAAAACAAGCTCAACATTTAATGCGAACACATCAAAGAACAACATATATGCGGTAAAGTTACGTTTTATAGAACTTAAGGCTTACTTCAAAACAGCATACAATCTCGTTAGAAGCAACCAAACTAAACTCTACATACATTCGAAGTACTATACCATCTGTTCTATGCCTAGCGATAGTTCTGGACGCTGAAAGAAGAGACCAGCACAAAAGGGGACACAAAACGGAAACTCTACGTTGTTATAAATTACCATTTACAGAAACAAAAACTTAACCAATGTCTATTTACACGAATGAACAAGTCTAAAATCAGGGTTGCGATAACCACATGTTCAACGTAGTACGCCAAAACTACGGAAGTCCATTTAGTGCCATCGAATATCGTTAGTTATTAACTCAAGCGGCACAAACAAAACTTACTTGCCGCTTTAGTTACTGCAATAACACAAGCGGTGGAAAATAAAATTTTTCTTCCGTCTCTGATTAACGCACGCGACGAAAATAGAATCTCTTCACTTACTAACAAAAGCGATGAAAACGTTATGATTTTTATCGTGTCACGCACACATATAAATAACAATCACGTGTTTATCTCTATAAATAAACACGTGCCTGTTGAATCCAAACAAGATGCTGCAGACAGCTGAACATCTGCTGCTGGCTGTAATACATGATCATTTTTTCGTTCTTTTTTGACTGACATTTTCACGCATTTTTAACTGTCAGTTAAAAAATGATCGTGTAAGCACACAAAAACTGATGAAAACTGATGACATTTTACCCGTCATATAAAAATGATGGACTTTCTATTCAAATATGTTAGACACTATTGTTCTTAATGTTGCAAAAATATCACGTACGATTTTTAAGCTTTTTTGAGAATGATTTTTGAGAATGTTACTACAGTTGTAAAACATGGCTATAGCGAAGAAAATAAATACTGAAGATTTTATCTTTTATCTTTGAAAATGAGTTTTGTGGCAGTATTTACAATTCAAAACACACCGTAGAACTTATAAACAATGTAAATAGTGATGAAGCTACAGTAGCTATACTTCAAGAAAACTACAGTGTCAGATTTCGGAGACCCGATGGAAAAAATAATCAAAATGACCATTGTAAAACCATAAAAACCTTAGCCAATCAGACTACAGAATAGGAACGAGATATGAATTTGATAACTAATGGAATTGTACAATTGGAGCGAGACTATTGTTCTAATATACGTGCCATTGCCTAACAACTCTCCTTCACGGAGTTTTATAGGAACACAAATGTCACAGCCTTTCGTGATATGACCTATGCATATATGCGATATGGACTCAGGCTAAAAAAGTTCACTTTCGCGGAGTTAGATATATGAACGCCTAAACTAAACATATGCTCTTGCCGCAAGCGGCAGCAGATAAATTAACAAGGCATAGTTTAAAAAAACATGCGTGATGGAGATTCTAATTAGATTATAAAAGTTGGCAGTCGTAAGTAAGCGAAGTCGAAGAAGTATGTTTTAAAATATATCTTTAATTAGCGGGCAATTTCCTTGTATTTGTGAGACATATAGGTATGCGGTCACGTATGTAGCATGACGTCTTACGTTGCTTATGTTTATAAGGAAGGACATACTGTATTGTAATAAGTGAAGCGACACATAATTTTGTTTTTACCGCTTGTATTACTAAGTGACGTGATACAAATAATTACCTATTTACCGATTGTTATAGCAAGTGAAGCAACAGATAAGCTTGTATTAGTACGCGGCGCGGAAATTAAAATGTTTTATTGGCTTATGTTATTGCAGTTAGTGGAGCGCAAATAAGTGTCATTTTCGTCGCTGTAGTTATAACTAATTAACTTAATAACTAACGAGATTTAATTTTCCTACAAAAGCTTTAAAATGCTCTCTAGAACCAGGAAACCAGAGGCAATCAGCAGAGTTGTTAATAGGTGTTCATAACTACAATGTTATTGGAGCGATTCCAGAAAACATTGTAAGCTTTCTTAAAACACTATTTCCAAGGAAGTGGGGTTGTTTCCCTGAGAGCCTTATTCGTTCCATTTGTTCCATTCGTTTCATTCGTTCCATTTGTTCCATTTGGCTGGAAATCGAATTCATTTTTTTTTCTGTAAATTCTTAACCCTTATTATATCAGTTGACTTTGAAAATATTATTTCTTATCTTAACTCTCACTTTTTACAGTGGGTAAATTATTGGAGAGGGTAAAATTATGTTTGTAAAATATGAAAATACCCCCTGGGTGTTTATAAAATTATAAAAGGTTTTTAAAAAGAATTTGACATCAGGAGGTACATCCAGTCTTTTAAAAAAGTTAAAGATTTAAATTACAAACCATCAAATTAAATCTTTGAAAGTTCATTAAGATTCCTAATATTTACGCGCGAAATTTAGTTTTTACATTACGATGGAGAGAGTGCTATACATGTAAATAGTCTGCTGGTTCAAAATTGCAATATCGCCATTAATACAACTTACATATAAAAATTAATGTAATCAATTATTAATGAGGACAATAATAATAATAATAATGGCTTGTAACCATGGAAATGTTGTATATTTTATACTTTATATATTTCAAATGATTTATGGCATCAGGCTGGTAGAAACAAAATGTCCTCCTTACTAACGCAGCGGATTAAATTTTAGGACACTTGTTCATATTAGGGACTGGGACTAGCAGAAAGAAATGGGAATAATTATACAAGATCGACACGAACTATTAACAAACAAGGGGGTCATAGCTTATACCAACTTTATTATCTCCTATATATTTCCAATAATTAACCCCCTGGAAAAATCAAAATAACAAAGAAATGAGTAATGGTTTGATCATTTTCTGGGGGACAACAGGGATTAATGGGATACCACTAGATGTAAATCTTAATTAATATAAACTTAGTATAAATGAAATAATAATTAAATTAACATAAAGTAAATAAAACTTCTCAAATTGTTTATCAATTCATTCGCAACTCGAACCCACAAAAGGGGGCTTGTGCAAAATCTTGATTCGCGAAGTTTCGATCACGTTTGTCAACCATGTTATTATTTTTATAAAGAAGAAAAATCAAACAATACCTCCTCTTTGTTGGAAAGACATTTAAATAAGTTTTCTATTTTATCTGTTCATCTATATAGATTTTAAAATCTCAAGCGAAATACAAAGATTATAAAAACAACAACTTTAAAGTGGTTTGTAGATAAGAATCATGCATAAATAATATGGAAGTTATCTTGAGAACATCCTTTATGGAAAAAAGCAAAATATTTTAGAACGCACTTTAGGATAATGGATTGTAAAGAGGCGTGATCGTCCACAAATTGAATTCGTGTTTGTTTTTGGAATTTACATGAGATTTTGTTATATACTTAAAGAAGTAGCTACGTAAGTGTAAATATATTATTTGTCTTAAGTTAATTTAATTTATTTTTTAATTTTCTGTGAGTGATTATTTTATGTTAACTATTTTACTCATGCAGTTTTACATGCTCGTTTCGTTAAGACATTTTTCAAAGACATTTATACAATAATAATAATATATAACAAATAATAATTGTAAAAATAAATACAACATTGTCGAACATTCGAACGTCGTATATTCGAACGTTAGAACGTTCGAACCTTAAAACATTTAACTGTTTTTTGTAATTAGTTTTTAGTGTTGTCAAGTTCTATTATTCAAATAAAAGTTACTATGGAGGAGAGCAGAAAAGTGAAAAAGTAACTAATGCAAGGATTCCTATATTATTTCTTTTTATAAAATCTGAAAGTGATACTCGCCATATTTCAAATGGGGTAATTGATCCGTTGGTTAAAAATGTTCTAAAGTAAATATGGTCTCTTCGGGGAGAACAGAACAATATGTGAGACAAGAAACCATACACTATTTATTTAATGTCATTTGTCTAAATATGGTACGTACTAAATTCTGTTTGGAGTATTTTATGAGTTTGTTCATTATGGTCAAAAGTTAGAAAATCTATACGGGGGAGAGTAGATCAATATCTGAAGCAAGAGGCCAAAAACTATTCAACATTTATTATGTGTAAAGATTACCAAATTCTATTATGGAGCACTTACTTCACTCACTTGTAATTATGATGAAAAATATGAAAGTATTTACGTTGGAGAGAATAATAATATCGAAAGCACGGAGTCATACAGAATTCAACGTGACTTTGTCTTAAGATGGTACGTACAAAATTCAACATAAGAGTATTTGATTCGTTGGTTAATTCGTCCCACACGCTAGCGAGGGAACGTTTAAATATCTGGCTTGCTTTTTTCCTGTCGTCGGCTGTTTAACAATTTTCTGCACTTTTAGTTCATACTAATCTCCGTATTCAATATGCTCCCATTACTGTTTATAAATACTACGTAGTTCTCTATGAATTATCTTTAAAAATAATGGCGGAATTTCCAATATCCTCCTCAACTACAATTTTTGAAAGAATGCAAAATATATTTATTTATTACTCAAATCAGACAAAAGGCAGCTATTAAGCTATTAGGGGGAGAGTATCGCGAAACAAACAGCCGCTGGCCATTTGGTATTGGAAACATTAAGGCATACCGGAAAAGTTGGACCCGGGACCCGCTATCGGGACTCGGTCCCGGGACTCGGGGCCCAATTAAAATTTAAAATTTTTGCGGACCGTGATCTCGGCATTTGTACCAACGAATTTTGGCCCACAATCCATTTTATCAATAAAACTAAGTAATAAAAGTAAAACACTCACAAAACACAAACATAAACTTGGTAATAAAAAACATGCCGAGTATGATTAAAATAACAACACCTTGCTTTAGGTGGTATATTAAACAACACTCATCCAATCATAAACGTGCCAGTACTACAATCTTGGACATAAACATTTGAGAAAATTCACGACTTTTTTCATGTCCCCCCTCCTCTCATATCAATGTTGACGAATCTTTTTGTTTTCTCCTTGGGACCTTTCCACAAATATTTTCTGCAGTTTACAACATTGATATGGGGGAGGGGGGCATAAAATAACAATAGACAATTTTCTCACTATTTTTGTCCAAGATTGTAGTAATAAAAATATGTTGAGAATGATTAAATTCACTGTTTGCTTTCAACCTCATTCCCAGGGTCTCTTTCTCTTTTTGTTTTTTTAGACACAGTTTTAGGTCGGCCAGGGATATGGCAGGGGAAATGGATGTAGAACGTTCATTTATTTATTGTTTCCCAATTCTGTAACCTCTATTAGAGTGAATAATTGTTGATAAAATAGACCAATTTTTCTACTCCCATGAAGATGTGCTGACCTCAGCAGAAACATTTCTTTATTTCTTTTTCTTTTTTTGTTTGTTGTTACGTTACTAACGAAAACGGCTGCTGCTGGCGAAGCAATGTTTTACTCATGTAAAAGGATTATCTTTAATTTGATATTTTAAACATTCCTGAGTGCGAAACTACAATTTACAAAACCCAAATAAAGCCAGCCGGTTTATTAACGTATTATTAATATCTTGGACAACGTTTGTAAAATGTCATTAACACATCCTATATTTTAAAAAGAGTTAAAACTAAACTACTTAATATTGAAAACGAGGCTACATATTTTTACTTTGTTAATAGTATAAGACAGTATTTTATATAATTTCTTATCACTCATTACTACAATGCTGGTCATAAACGTGCTCACCACAAGTGATATTTAAGTGAATACAGATATAAGGAACTTATGAGTTAAACTTTTTCGATTTACCAATGACTTAAGACTTTGGTAACTTGGAAATGAAGTAAGTGTGGTTGTACAGCACAGGTGAGCAGGGGTGGGGGACTTCCTAGCTTCCTAATTGGTCCAATTGCAGCCTTTGTGACATCATAAAACAATGAAAACATTGAAACATGTACATTTTTACACATTTTTTTGTGTGTAACGGACAACGATATTCTGGAAATATGCTGAATTATACGATATAAAATATTTTCGTGTGTATGGTGCGTCAAAATATATTTTGAAAATATTTTTTCAAGTTTGATTTTATTAAATATACTAAAACGAGCATACGATGAAAATCTATTGATTTCGAATCATTCAGCGGGTGTTTCTTTTGACAACTTCCAACGCTCATTATACTGTTTCCCACAACATGGGTTGAAACATAGGCCAGTTGAAGAACCTTAATCACGTTCGCATTATCAAATTATTTTAACATGACAAGAAACGTTCCAAGGTTTTTACACATTCAGTTTTTGAATAATAGGCACCATTGTTTTCACGAATTTCTATTTTTTTTATTATTATTTTTTCTATTCAAGTACAAAGATTACTACAATAACAAACTTTAAGATAAAAAATAAAATAAACGTATCCAAGGGCGAACCACTATTTAGGTTGACGTT
>JANTOQ010118932.1:0-15796 GCA_027564595.1 Bythotiara depressa | reverse complement strand
AAAGAGATTTTAAGATATAAATAATGAAAAGAAACATAATTCAACAACTAATTATGTTTTTTCTTCTACCGTTTACCAGTGCGGCTTTTGAATTTTACTCAATATTTTCGTGTACTGTTAGCACTAATATAAATTCTGAATATTGCAGTAAATTTCGAAAAAGTTATATTGATTATGCCTCTAATAGAAATCCATATCAACTATTTCCTTGTTGAAATTCTGGACCTCCATGAAACTGCGAAAAAACATTAAAATCCTGGTAGAACACTATAAATATTTGAATATATTTATAGTATAATAATATAATATTGCACATACATGTAAAATTACTATACAACAATATGGCTATTTCCTGTTAAACTTTGATTATTGTAACTTGGAATGTGTTAATAATCCGCTTTTTATTACAATTTATTCTTATTTCTTATGAGATTATGACCAACCAACTAGTTAATTATGATGACCCCCTTATTTATATTTAATTTGTAATTTTTCACCCATTATCCATCCTATAAAAGATTATACCGAAACACTATCATTTAGCAAATGCCAAGTTATCCTAGTCCTTTAATGCATAAACATACCTCCTGGTAATATTAAATTTCCCATTATAATTTGATGCAGTCTTCCTTGGCTTTAATGTATCTCTGATAAACTCCATCGAATTAAAATGTGGCCACTTCGAAACAAAAATATCTTCTCTTCCTGTCCTACTTTTTTTATGCTTTCATTTTAGCCAGCTCTTTTGAATAATACGATGGTAAAGTATTAATTTTCACTTTCACTTCGTTTTCTAAAAAGAATAAATGTTTCAACACAAAATCTGATGATACTTGACTGAAATAAAAAAGTAGGAAAAATAGAAAACATACAGGTCATTTCAAACATTTGAGCCAATTCTTTGACGGCCTTCGTTCTCTCATTTCCGTCCCGAAAAGCTGTTAAATTCACTTTCCAAAGGCAAACTTTTTCTTGCCATTAGACAATAAATCCATCCGTTCGCTCGATTTTCTGAACTTTTGGCATTTCTTTATTTCTTCACAGATCTTCACAGATACACGAGTTTTTGGAAACCGGAAGTTATGGCCTTATCAAATTACTTAAAACAAAAGAACTATAGAATTCATCTGCTGCCTCAAAATTACAATAGAAAAAATCTATGAAAAAAACATATGAAGATGAACACGTGCGTGCTAGGGATAGGCGAAAGGATAGGGAAAAAATTCATCCTTTTTCATCCGTTTACATGATCCTTTTTTCACGCCATAGGTTTAAACCTTTCCTTTTTAAGGATCGTGTATTTCATCCTTGCATATGTGGCATGTGTTAACGATAACGAAAGTTTGTGATTGTTTTTGTTATGATTGCCCGTAGATGTCTGTTTTTGTTCAGCCACTAACTGTGAAACCTTGGTAATGGAGATGTCACTGGTGAGCAGTGGAAATTACTTATGGAAAGACAAGATTGTATGGTGCAAAACCATAAGCATTTTCAGCAACAATCAGTAAAATTGTCATTTACAAACGATAAAGTAACTGAAACAAATTACCAATGCTTAAAACATCAATACAACCTATTGCCCTTATTGTAGCAAATCACAGCAACAGCAAAGCAGCAGAGCTGGTTGCTGATGATATGGGGTCCTTATTATCGATAATTTTTGTCTGAAACGTGCACGTTTAATGCAAACTAGAAATCTTTGAGGAGCGATCGGCATGTGTAATAGCACAATGGATTACGTTTTGGGGATAATATACAAAGAAAGTATTAGATTTCATTTGATGACACTTATTCAGGTCCCTCATGTGTACCTATCTACTCAGTCATCAGTTCATCATATAGTTTAGCTGTTTCATATGAAAGACAGCAATAGCCTGGGCTATTACTATGCATAAATCACAAGGTATCACCTTAAATAAAGCCTTTATAGGCTTCGGAGAAATATCGCGCGATCGATTTTGAGCAAAGAACAAGTAAAAGACGATCTTTCTTTAACTGCTAGAAAATAGAAAATAAGTTTTAGAAATGTACCGAAAGTCTTTTTCTGTGGTCACAGGTTTCAAAGGATGATATAATTTAATTGTGGAAGCAGGGCGCAAGAAAACAAGGGACATCGGGAAACCGAGATAAAAATGCAGACCTGATTAAATTACACCTTAAAGATAGTCATTCAATACATTAGGAAGAAAACAAACAAAAAATACGAAAGAGAAGATATTAAATTAAAATAGCTTCGCTCGTTATTTATTCTGATTTAAAAAATATTTTTTACAATTAACCCCCATTTGGCACAAATAATTCCATTAATTCATCTTACTGAATAAATAACAACTGTCTTTTGGATGACGTAAATTTTGTACCACTTGACCTGTATTCTTGTAACAATAATATATGTTCATATATGATACACCATTACAAAGAATATTGCAGTAACGCTGTAAAACTTGTGACACCAAAGAACAAAAGTACTTACTTACCATCTCTAACAAGCACAATTAATAATGCACCCTAAAATGTCTAGCAAATACAAAGTTCGGATAAAAACTTTGAGCCGTTATATAAGTCATTAGTACATGACGTATTATATATGATACAGAAACCTAGCTGTTATTTTGTGAAATTACAGTAAAAGATGTAACAATACTAAGCTTATACATGTAAAGTAGTATAACCTATCTAAGTAAATTGATTTTTTGAACTATCGGAACCCAATTGATTAGCAACAAATTACAGGATAAGCTCCCGGAGCTTCGACCACTCCTCAATCTTGTTTCATGAAAGAGATGAGTTAATGTAGCGCTAAGTGATTTATGGATAAGCATTGGTCAAATATACTATACAATATTCTTTGATTTTGACAAGATATTCATACAGTATTTATCCAAGTTAGTATGAACCGGACGTGCAGTATGTTTACTATATCACAAATGATACGATGTGCGGAAAAGGGTTAAAGCTTTACGATTTCCAAAATATATTCTGGGTTAATTTTCACTGTAAATCATTATGTTCAAATATTTTGTAAGACAAAAATCGCATGCCAATTTTCATTTCTTGCAGCAGCAGCAGCAGCAGATAGGAATCTTGGATTGTTTCGTTTCTACTGTGCGTTTCTTTGGACATTTTAGACTCTGGAATAGAGTATAGCACCAATCCATTGTTAATCAATGGTATTATGTAGCAAAGTTTAATTGCACAAAATCATTGTTTTAATGCATGTTATACATTTGCGTAAGTGTACGTGCCCTCCTGTCTTCCAGCGTTAATCGCCATCTTTCAACGCACTTTGCTATTTTTCAACTCACTTCTCTATATTTCAACGCACTTCGCCATTGTCCAACGTTTACCTTAAGGCTTATTTTCGTGGACGGCTATATTGGCTTTTCGCGTTGATTTATTTTCGCGGATGAAGTTTATTTTTGAGTTATCAAGAAATTCAATGGTTGGATTGGAACAAATATAATATACGTCTAGTGTAACAAAAATGTCCCTTTGTACGATTTTGTATTTCCGATTAAATCAACCTTTGTATTCGACAGCGCATATAGTTACTACCCAGTAGGCACATTATGGTCAAACAACGTCCTTAGAACGTCGAATAACCGTTGATGTAACGTTGTTTCAACGTCGTGTGACCAAGAATTGCCCACTGCGAAGTAGCTTTTTTTGCTTTAAGTAACCGTTACTGGAGCTTTTCAGACCTCCACGAAGAAGTGTAAAATATGGCAGTTGGATGCGAAAATGCAAAAGCTGAGTTGGTATAGAGTTTCATACTTTATTTTTATCAAAACCAAGTTACCATCACTTCAAAACTTCGAAGTTAAATATGATTTTAAAACAATAAGCAAGTACAAACTGATATAATGATATGACATATTTATCATGTCATGGACCTCAATGATTTAAACATCGGGCTACGATTCGAGAGAAACTTCTCTCATCATCGGGCAATGAGATTATTGAAAAAACCGTTCGCAAAGGAGATATCACAAAAAATGAAATCGCCGATCACAGTTGGAAATTTGACCATAGATTCGACCACATGAACAAAATATGGTTGCGAGGAAAATCAAAGAAACTATTCACTCAATGAGTAACGAAAATCATATTAACAGCATCTCATATAATGCACCAGACATATGGATACCAGCTTTGACTAAAGGCCAAGTTGGGAATAACTAGTTACGGGAATTGATGGTGATAACTAACTACGGGAATTGACGGATTGATTATGCATCAGTGTCACTTTTACATCCAAAAACATTGTCCGTAGAGGTGTGAAGTTTTCTATCTTTATCTGATAGGGGAATTTGTTCCTTATACGTCCACAATTTCCCGTGTATTAAGTAATTAAATTTTGATCCTCTTTATGCGTATATAACGAGATTCTTTCAACAATCTCATTGCCCGATGATGAGAGAAGTTTCTCTCGAAACGTAGCCCAACGTTTAAATCATTCAGGTCCATGACATGATAAATATATCATATCGTTTTGAATTCCAATACTGGACTGACAAACGCTAATATCTTTCCATTTACATATTTCTAATTAGCTATAACTAAAACTTTGGTATGCAACAATATAAAAGAGTATAATTAAGTTAAACACTTAGGATCTATGATCTATGTATTAATAATTGAGCCACAATTAACTGCTTTATTACATGATGAGAAAATGCCTTTGTATTTGTTATTTGAAAATAATACAAATGTACACAATTTTACAAACTGCCAATGCAAACTGTAAAGATTGTAAAGAGTTTCATGAAGACTTGATATAATCGGGAACCGAATTCTTACTAATAAAGGTAAGAGTATATTTAAAATAGTTTAATTTTCTTGTTTATTTTCACTGTTAACGTTGAACATATATATAATATTCTATATTTATTTTGTAGACAACAATATTAAACTTCAAGTACAAAAAGCGAAGAAAATATTATATATCACGAAAGATGCAACGACTGGCGAAATATTATGTGAATTTGTATTGGTGTCGAAGCCAATTTAACCTTAGAAGCGTATAACAAAAGACATGTGTCATGGCGTAAGAAATGTCAAGAAATTACAACACTAACCTTTGTATTTTTGACAATGAAAAAGAATGACTAAGAAGAGACAAATATTATTGGAAAAGGAACAAATTATTATTATTATTGTGTGTGTAATACTACGTTGCAGATATTACGAGTTATTGTTAGCATGGATTAAATATCTCATTTACCGTATTTTATCTCATTTATCGAATTTTTATTTATTTTAAGAATATTTTTTTCTTAATAGTATTTCTTAGTAAGAAAATATATTCTTAAATTAAGAATATATTTTCTAGTTATTCTGGCAAGACAACTTTTTTTTTCGTAAAATAAGCCACGTAAAATTTGCAGTGTATAATTAGGCAGAGAATAGAATATACACATTAATTCTGATTTCTGAACCCATTCTTGACATAAACAGTGTTACAAAACCACGTGAATAACAATTTAATATATAAGTTAACTTAAAAACTAATCTGGTTTTTGTCTTTTTTACTGTCAAATATTTTATTTTTTCTTATTTCAGATCCGTGTCTTTGCGAAAATACGACCTTTTCCAGAGATTTAAGTTCCATAAAATTCGTCCTTACTGGATGATGTGTTTGTAATCTTTTATCATTGCGGTCTTTAAAAATATGGAAATGTGATATTTGCACAAATTGTCAAAACTAGGTAGGAAAGGCCATTTCCCTAATTTTAAAAGTATGGAAACATTGTATTTCCACGAATAAACAGTAGATTTTTCTAAGTAAAAAGGTCACCTTTGTGATCTTTGCAAGTATGAAAAGATTATATTTCTAGGAATTTACACTGAAGTAAAGTTCGTAATTAAGAAAGTGATATTTAGCAAAGCTGAAACCTGATGCTTATGACCACGAAATTACTATAAATATGAGAGTGAGTCTTAACAGAAGCAATGAGGAACTTGATCGCACGGAAGAGGAACATCAAAGAATTTGAAATACATATTGGTAAGTATGTGCCAACAAATGCACACGTATACAGAATGTTTATGCTATGCGAGACGAACGTAATTCCCGATATATTCTTTTGAAGGTAAAACTTGAAAGTATTTGCTCTTTTCAGCGTTTTACTTCTCTACTTCTGTTATCTATACAACACAACCATTTTCGAAGAACAAGCTTATTATCAAAACTAATAATGAGATAACTACTCGCACACATTGGCTGTTTTATTCTATTCTTCTTTGAGTGACAAATTAGTAGATCTTAATTCTTGCACCAGATGTGCCCATTGACGCGTAATTTTATTTAAAAGGAAGTCAACAACAGGCGATCATATTTCCTGAATATTTAATTACCAGTGCTATACAGTTTCATTTATATATTGATCTCTTCCACAAGTTTGTTTAAAATCAAGGACGAGGAGTACAAAATCCGATATAACCGGGGGTAGTGTAATGAAGCTATCGTATGCTAATAATCCTCTTAGTTTTTCTGTAGGAAATCAATGCATCACAGAAATGGAAGGCTACAAAATTTAGAAAGCCAGTTTCACTAACACAATAAATATTTCTTCTATGATCAACTTCATCCCCAGCACATTTTTCTTATTGATTAGAGGTAAGTGGAATTATTCTCCGTCCCATTAGCGGGAAGAGAATAAAATGCCCTGGGAACGAAATTGTTCGCGTTCTATAGGTTGTAGAGTTATTGTTTCTTATTCTATATCATTCCACTTCACTGTATATATAAACAGCGTACGTGATGAATTACACAAGAGAGTTGGAAAAGTTGTTGGAAAAGTGATCCCTTCCCGTTCAATTTCATTAGGAAATGCTCATCCTTCACAAAGTGGAGAATATGTGCCCTTTAATGAGAGCATAGAAGATGAGGAAAGGATCTATCTGAACGTTTAGGCTGAAATCACGAGCACTCACAGCTCATGTACTCGAACGACCTGTCGTAATTTTTATATTTACTTTGCGGACCTTGCGCGCAACAACATATCAAAAACTAAAGTATAAAAAACAAAAATGTGCTAGTCATAGTTCTAAGAAGAAGAAAACACACAACATTCCCCTATATTTTAAACCTGGTTCTCATTGATTTGACGTCGTCTTCTTTTTGCGATTTCGGTCTTTCTTTAGGAGCGATATTAGGTGGTATTTTCGGTGTGTTTGGAAGAACACCTTTCTCCTTTGAAGATTTTAGATTTACAGTAGCTTCCATTAAATCATTAAATAAGTGCGTGACTTTTCTCTAAGCACCTTTTTTGCACACTAATTCTGCGTAACTTTGGAGTAGCTCTGTTTATATCTACGTTTTCCCTCTTTTGTTTTTGCTTGCGATACAGCTAATACAGCTAACTGTGACCTTGCAATTATTCCATTGTATCCGAAGTGCAACGGTTTGGGACAATATTTGTCAATACCTCTAAGTTTCCGGTATGGCAAAAGTTAACTAAGTACTTGAGATCGCCCAATAAATATTTGTTAGTAACCACTTTCTCCAAAGCTATATAAACAGGAGACCCTTCCTTTAACCAGCGTTTTTCCCGTTGTTGCTGTTTGGTTAAACTTTTCCATGATTCTCCCAGCGATGTGTATTTTTAATGTGGTATAGAATACCTTTACATGAAGCACAACACCACCAAAAGTGGTTAATAACTGCCTTAATCCAACAGTTGAGCTCTTCGCATTCCTTTTTCTTCGCAAATTTAGCAAAGTTTTTTTTTAATGTTTTCACCGAGATGCCATACATCGAATTGATGGGTAATATCAGGACGCTCCGTTTCCATATACGCTCTAATTTGTTTGTGTCTATCAGTAGTCAGAGATTTGATGGGTATACCTAGAGTTTTAAATTTGTCTAACACTTTTTTCCATGCGTGCTGAATTGCCTGCTACTTTAACATGCACTACATGGCAGTCGATAATTTCATTTGTAGCAGAATTCATTAATATGGAATGTTGATATTTAAACACAAAATGCTCCTACGTCTGAAGGTGAGTTTATATTTCTGAACTTTCTGACGTCACAAAATCGCTCGCCTCAGTCTTAAATAAAATCTCCTGCGGTATAATTTTTGAACATATTTTCTAGCAGCTTACAAGTACCAAGTTCAGTACGGGAATCATTTGAAAGTGTACGAGCATAATTGTGATGTACGTGTTAATATAAAAATAGTATTATAAGTAACATTTATATATATTTCAGTTCCCCTTTAAAGAACGTGAGCCCTGGCAAAAACGGTATTTTTTTCTATGGCTCTTACTTGGGATGTACGATAGAAGATGGAATCTCAATGATAAACTCCAAACCAAATGAAAAAAAGCATGTAGAATTAAACCAACTTATCCAAGTCAAACAAGATGCCGGAAGATATAGAGGAGTTTCGGAAGCACGAACTGTAGTGCAAAAGGCGTCACAATTTGCATACAGGAAAGTTTCAGATACTACTACGTCAAAGACTCTACGAGAAGCAATGTTGATGGACTCATGAACATCATTATTTCGATATGGGAAAAATCGATAGAAAATGTCAATGAAGATGAATGGTGTGAAATCAGCGATGTATCGTTGCGCGAGTACTTTGGAAAAACGTTGAGTACAACGAAGCAAACCGTTTTTAAAGAAATAAAAAAATACGCAATTCTTGACTGGGATAACATTGATATGCACGAATTCGAGAATAAAGAACGTCTTGTCTGGGACTATCCTACGGCAAACGTACATTTTATACAAAGAAGTCTTTTACAAGTTGACTCGCACAAAGCCTTAAATAACCTTCATGACCATGTATTATAAATGTTTTTAACAACTTTGTACCATATAAAACTATTGTTGTAAATGATAAAGATGCACCATGGATAACAAGCGAAATTAAACAAAATTGTCGTGAGAAATCTAAAATATACAAAAAAGATGTAAAAATGATTGGACTAACACAGATAAAATTAATCTTTTTAATATTACTAAACTTAGTGCTAAATTGATTAGTGATGCAAAGGAAAAATACTTTACTAGCCTTGGCAATAAATTAAATGATCCACAACTCGGATCTAAAACATACTGGTCTATTCTCAATTCTTAAGCAAGAAAAAAATACAGACCAATTTCTTTATTGCCTATTTGTGGAAAACTTTTTGAAAAATGTATTTATGGTAGGTAGTCTTTATAATTACTTTGATACAAATAATATTTTTCTCCTTGTCAGTACGGATTTCTTGGAAATGATTCTTGTTTATCACAGTTACTTGCAATAACTCGTGAAATATTTTCGGATTTTGATTTTAGCCCATCACTTGAAACTCGTGGTGTATTTTTAGACATTTCCAAGTCATTGGACAGGGTATGACATGAAGGTTTACTTTTCAAGCTAAAGTCTTATGGAGGAACTATTAATTCTTATAAACAGTTTTTTGTCTAATCGGATGCAAAGGGTTGTCTTAAATAGCCAGACTTCATCATGGGTTGATGTTTTAGCCGGTGTACCTCAAGGATCAATTCTTGGTCCTTTGTTTTTTCTCATTTATATTAAGGACATCCCTGATGGACTTCAAAGTAATGTTAACATTTTTGCTGATGACACATCTCTTTTTCAAGTTATATCTGATAATACACGATCGTGTGTTATTTTAAACAATGATCTGAGTTTGGTTGCTGACTGTGCTTTTAAATGGAAAATGTATTTTAATCCAGATCCTTCAAAACAAGCTGAGAAAGTTAGTTTTTCTATTAAATATGTCAATATTGAACTTCCAGTTTTCACCTTAAGGATAGTTTTGTCTCCACGCAGCAATAACATAAACACTTAGGCATGATTTTAGACAGAAAACTTGATTTTGGCCATCACTTGAAAGAGAAGATTTATAAAGCTAATAAAGGTATTGGCTTAATAAAGCGTCTTTTTACATATTTGTCAAGACTTTATTTAACATTTACAAATCTTTTATTAGACTAATTCTACTGAAACTAACGAACATGTCTTTTTGCACTGCCCGATATTTTCTGCTCAACGGATTATACTTTTTGACAACCTTAATGCCAGTAATATCTTTCTTTTTGCATTAAACTGCTCGTCATTAGTATAACTTCTTCTTTATGGTAATGGTATTTATAGCTTAAATACGAATAAACTTATTCTTTCTCTTGTTATTGATTATATTATTCAATCTAAACGATTTGATGAGCCTCTTTTGTAAAACAATCCTTTGCTTGACCTATGTTTTTTGTTATTCCTATTAATGTATCAGGCAATATTTCCTGATGATATCACTTCGGTTCCTTGCAGGGAACATTGCCTTTCTTCTTGTATCGTATTGTTGTTTCTCTTGTGTTCGTCCATGTTTTATAATTTCATATTTTATATTTTGATTTTTCTGTTTTGTTGTAAATTTGATGTATATTGAATAAAAACAAGTAAAAAATAAAAAAAATGAAAAGAAGAAAGAAAATAATCCTCATGTAAATCTGATCATTTGCTGTCGGACAATTATGGGCATAAGCATAAATATGTATCCAATTTGCTCTAACAAAGTCTGCAGCAGTAAAGTTGATTTAGTTCCCGGGAGAAAATTCGTAAAATGTCAGGCTTTCAAAAGAACCATGCTGTTGGTTAATGCAAATTGAGGTTTCAACGGGGAATAGGGTATAATAAAGGATGAAACAGACTTTAAACTAACATTGTTTCCTGAGGTTAGACCAAATTCTTTAACGAAAATGCTGTTGTGTGATACAAGAACAATGTTGAAGAGTTGGAAGAAAGGATCCTAATGCTTCACAATGTTGATATTACACACAATCATGTCATGAAAGTAATAAAAGCCACAGTGCATCCTGATGAATCTCGTAAAGAATAACTAAGATAGTGCATAGTTTTTGCATCTAATGTGACTATTAATTAACGTTGTGCTTTTTAATTTGGTTGGTTATTTTTTTGATTCGTTAGACCTGTTTTTTTCGTTAGTGCTAAGATGTATTTTTGTGCATCATATTATTTAAGAGATGTTTATCCGTGGAAATAAATCCCTGTGAAAATAAAAATTAGCGTGAAATTTTAAAACATAGCCAAATCACAAAAATAACTTTCCTGCTAACATTTCTCCCAATGAAGTAACTCTTTGCATCAACAGTCTTTCAGACACATTATTTTTATATTCAGTCAATCAATTTATCTTCTGTTATGGTTTTGTTGTTTATTATATTTTCTTAGATTTATTTATACCTGCCAACTCTAAACATCTCAATAAGGCTGGTTTGCATGCATTCCGAGTGAATTTTTTATCTGCATTCTGATTGGCTGACGCCCAATTTCAACTTATTTGCACGATTCATAACTATTGAAATAAAGTTTGCGAGAAAAAGTTCGCTGTGTGGAAATGGACCTTTAGCGACCAAATTATTTATGGGAGAGCATGTTATTATTGCTCTTGTCTTTCAAAGATGTTTATATTTATAATTATGTTTGGTGCGAAAATGAAAGTTGTTTGTTATCAGAAGCTTGCAACAGGAGAGGCATGTTTCTTTTTTATATAATGTGTTGTTAACAGGCTCACATCTATTCGCCTTGACCTTATACGGTCAATTGGACATTACCATGATAATGCATGCCTTTTGAAGACAAATCCAAACTTGTTTAAATGCTTCAGGTCTTGCATCATATTCACACTAACTTGGGTTTAAAAATAACGATAATTAAGCATAATTTTAACTTGACATCAGTTATAAACAAACTATTGAATTGTCGCGAGTCATTGATGAAAATGGAAGAAACATGCTTCTTAGTTATAAGCTTATAAGCTATTTATTATTTTATCCAAAAACAAGTTTCCCTGCAATAGTCATAAAGGCTTCTAAATAAAAGAATTCCCATTTGGCTTTTTTTAGGATTTCAGAAATTCATCAATGCCAAGCTTGTTATTGGATTTAACCACGATGTTTCCATTTTCTGTTTCTTTTATATTTATATTGTTCCAAACCATTACCTGTTTATAAATACTGATGTTCTTTTACACGAATATTTTAATCTTCAGCCTGTAAGAAGAAATTTTTACGAAATAACTTATTATTTGCTCGAAATTAATAGGAATAACTTTTACTTTAGCCGAGAGCGTGAACATTAGGTATGCGCATGCGCCAAAATTATAAATTTTAAAAATCGGGTGTTTTCTTCTCGCTGGGTATCTCCGATTCTCGTATCTTTAACAAAACCAAACATTTCCTTGTATATACATTATCGGCAACCTTAATTAAAAGTGCTAAGTGATTGTAGTACGACCAATGATAAAATATGCCAAGGAATCCAACGCGTTAGAGCACTTTAACCTTAGAAGTTCCTCATTAAAGTTTAGGAAATATTTGGCGCAAAAGCGGAAAAGTTTTAACTTATATTTCAAGAACGGAGCAATCTCTGTGAATGGTATATATATATCAAAAGAAAGCTGAAATGAAACCTTCCTGAACATATTTCAGTTGTACTTGTTGTACTTTCATTTTTTCTGTATGAGATACAAATATTTCTTTACACATCAATTTTACATTTCCTACGATGGCAAATCTTTATGAAGACAAATCAAGACATATTAAAAATGGAATCAGAATTTTGAATAGAAATTTTTTTTTTTTTTAATCAGAACAACACATTATTAAAAACGGAATCATAACGCAAGCACCAAACTAACTTAGAGAAACTGCGTAGTGTGTGCTCCAATCTAGCTGGAAAGGATCGGTACAGAGTTGAAAAATTCAAAGATAGCATCAACCAGGTGCTTTATAAAGGTATAAACAATGATTCCCCTACGATACATATCCAACTATAATAATGTGTCATACATGTTTCTGCTCCATGTCAAATGCAAGAAATAGAAGTAATACAGTACGTGTATCAGTACACAAGGATTGGAAGACCCACAGTGAACCGTGCAACACATGTGAGATAGTTAACATACAAAAACGAGGTGGACGGTAAATAAAACAAGAAGGAAAATCATTGGTCTCGCACCATAACTGAAAATATAAGCAAACAAAATACCACCAAAAACACAACCTTAACTTACGTCTCTGTTTAAAAAATTTTCTCAAAAGGCCAATAATATTACCTAAATGTGAACACCAAATTTGTTACAATCTTTTTATAATTATCTTATACCAGAAATTGAAGGGACAAATGAAACTGAAGCTTTCAAAATTTCTATAAATATATATATATGTTGTAGGTTATATATTTACGGTGACAAAATACATTTATTCTTCCTACAGCAAATACAGTACATTATGGTCATGATTCTTTAAAATATTTTGGCTATAAGTTTGGAATATGATAGTAATGAAATGAAATTTTGTAATAGTTTAAATAATTTTAAATCAGCAACTAAAAAGTGAATACAAGTAAATGCTCCTGCAGACTTTTCAAAGCATATATTGTTGGCATGATTTTATATAAATTTATATACATTTTCTCATGACGAGAGATCGTGAAGATGGACGGTTGTGTTTTTGAGCGGTGAAAAGTTTAACATGTGCAAAACATTATTGAGTTTGGATATCGTGGTTTTCTTATTCAAGTTGTTGGTTAAACATCATGAGTTGAATTACAGAAACAGGTTCATTCACTGAAGTGTGTTAATGAAAAGCTTGCTTCACAAGTTGACGATACAGAACAATATGGACGTAGACTGTGGCTTCGGATCGAGGGTGTTCCTTTCAAATAATCTGAAACAGTAGAGGAAGTCTTAGACAATGTTCGTCACATTATTAAAGAAGTAGGTGTAGACATTCCCGATAACGTTCTTGACAGAGCACATCGAATCGAAAAGTTTAACTAAGATAATAATACTAAAATAAAAACAAAGAGCATTATAGTGAGAATGACTGCATTCAGACATTGTTCGATGCTGTGCAAGGGATACAATTGGACCTAACAAAGATACTTTATGGATTGTTGAAATAAGCTCGTGTGATCGTTGAAAAGCATAAGGATAAAGTTGATTACGTATATTGTGATATCAATTTTCGTATGAAAGTTCACTTTAAATCTGGTGGAAAATATGATTTTTTTTCAACGTGCGAAGAGCTACTCAGCTTAATTTCTACATTGAAATAGTTTTTTGTTTTCTTTCGTTGTATTCTAGGAAAGGTCTAGTTACAAAAATAAAATTATAATTAACTCCGTATTTCTAATATGCTTCTGATTTTTCAAAACAAAAATAATAAAAAGTTTTATATTAACAAGGTTTATTTCTCAATCTGCAACTTTCCCTTCGTGACATTTTTTTTTTTTTTTGCAAGATTTCAAAAGTAATTACATTGAATTTAGGTTTTTATTGTTATTATGCACTTTTGGTAATCATATAAGGTCGTTAACGTTAAATTATTGTTCTGGCTCGGAGGTCGTTAAAGAAACAATCTATGGGAATAAACCTCCAATTATACAGGGCGTGTATAGGATTGTGTTCCACCGATATAAATTCTGTAATAGAGGCATAAGTGCTTTTCGTATAATACATTTTGTTTCTCTTTTGACACTATATATATATTAGTTATACTATTATCTATGCACAAATACCTACACAAACTAGTTAATATACGTTCTCGGTTTTCGACAGGTATTTTATTACTTTTTACATCATGTGAATACTCTTGGTAAATTCAATCTATTATTATTTTATCTGGTGATATGGAACTTAAACAGCATAGCAACTGGTAATCTCGCTAAAATATCACTTCTTGAGGGTTATGATTTAACACATATTAATATGATATTATATGGCTATCTTAGACATTTTTAGACTCTTCTTTTTCAAATGATGATGCAATGCTAAATTTACAAGGTTATTCATTGATGCATGCTGACCACCCGTCTAGCACTAAACGTGGAGGAGTTTGTATTTATTATAAAGATAATCGTCCCTTAATTCACAAGCCAAACAAGACCTCTTTAAATGAATATATGGTTTGTGAACCAAAAGTTAAAAATAATAAATTATTTATAACTCTTATATATCGATCTCCGAGTCAGACAATTGAAGAGTTTCAGAACTTTAAAATAAAATGGGAACAAACTATTGTTAATATTAATAGCAATAACCCATATTTAAGTCTCTTTGTAGGCGATTTAATGCTAGGAATAAAAATTGGTGGAGTTATGACAAGGATATGGCAAGGATAAAGACCCACCTTGGATGACAAGCGAAATCAAACAGATATGTCGCAATAAGGTGAAAATTTACAAAACATTTACAAATGGTAGAAAATCTTCTTAACGTAACTAAATTAAGTAACTCTGACGCAAATTTATCATATTTACTTCTCTTGGCAATATATTAAATAATCCGAATTTAGGTTCCAAAGCGTACTGGCCTGTACTCAACAAATTTTTACAAAAAAATAAAATCCCCTTGATTCCACCTATTTTAGTTGATAACTCTTTTATAACAGATCTGCTAAGAAAGGCTTTAAAGAGAAATTAACGTCAAAAATAAATTTATTTTTATTATACCCCATATTATGCCGCAAGAAAAATTAAGACCAACGCTCCTTATTTGAAAGGAAATGCTTTTTGCGATCCAAAGAAATAAGCATTGTAAGTGTTTTCGCAACTCTGTGACGTCACAGCCGCCCTACGTCAGTTTCACAATAAATTATCTTAGAATTACATTATGCACCACGTGCGCACGATTAAATTACTTTTTCTTTTGTTTATTATTTTTTCTTCCTCTAGTGTTTAGCTGTTTCAATTTCATAACAGAGTGATCTATATTACTCAATACGTAATAAGAGTCTTTAAATAGATTGGTT
>JANTOQ010118710.1:0-15804 GCA_027564595.1 Bythotiara depressa | reverse complement strand
CATGCCTGCGGTTAGGTCAAAACTGATTGATTTATTAAAAAGGCCATCAATTGTTTTTGTGGCACACACAAACAAGTAAACAGACAGTTTGCAAAGAAATCACTTTCCGCGCTGTGTTGTCATAGGTCCGAAGTCGTAACCTCTAGATTGTGAGTGAGTCCAAGTTGTTTCTGCTGTACGATTAACAATTCAGCTGGATTTCGTTGAAAATAAGATGAAAAATTTGTGAATGTGAGCATGCATATATTTATAGCATGAAGAACTGTGGAATAGTGATAATATAATACTAGGAAAAATCTCTGAATAAGTACACCACTTACTTAAAGGTGGCAGTCAAAATGACTGATGTTCTCCCAGAATGCAACTTGTCTGTTAAACGTCTGCTGTTTTTTATTTGTCTCATTCCTACACAAACGTCTTAAGTGTCTTCTAATATCTTTTTCAAAATGTTTTATTTCAGAAAATAAAGGAAATGACGACATTCCAGCAGCAGGTAAGTGACAACCCTACTTGCATCCATATATTTTAAATATAAATCATACAGTTTGTTTATGTCAATATTCTCTGTCATATGCTTTCCTTCACGGCATCCCAACATCTCAATGAGACAGTTTGAATCCCCATTATTTTGTTGAAATAGTTCGAAAAGTTTATATTTTTAGACATTTACTAAACGAAAGATGGCGTATCTTTAATATTTGAAAATTGTCTTTCGGTGAGAATTATGTAAACAAAAATCAGTATGAAGAAAGCTAGAATAGACACTTCCCAAATATACGTCATAACCATGACAAATTACGTCACACAACATTTTTCTATTGCTTTGTGAAAATTATTTGTCAAATTCAGATTCCTCGTCCCAAATATTTCAGAACCACACAGAAAGTACATAACTTTTTATAGCTATTTGAAAAATAAGGTTTTGCATCAGAACGAGGAGGAACATGACATGTTCAAATATAAGTAGGTTTTGACCGTGGAGGTGGCATAGCCAAAACAACCTTTCTATTCACCGTAGGGATCTGACATTTTCCACACCTGTATAATTTTGGACGAGAAACACGAACCTGAAAACCAACGGAAATTCTTAGTGGAATTTGGGAAATGTCTATAATTAAAAAAATTCTTTAAACAAGCATGTTAAAATTTCCAACATATTCTCATTCAGATCATTAGTTCAACTCTGCTAATCGTAATCATGATGGTAATTTAAAGTTGTGTTAAACCTTCCAAAGCAGCCAACGGAGGTGCTCTAAGATATAGGTGTTTTAGAGTGGTATCCTTACTGGAAAATGGAGGTGTTCTAACGAAATACTCAATTTGTTGTTCCTGGAAAATCGAGGTGTTTAGAAACAATTGCTTCCTCCCCTGGAAAATTGGGCTGTTCTAAGAAATTATTTTATTATTTTTCCTCTCCTGGCAAAAAGAGGTGTTCTAGGAAAAATGTTGGGTTGTAGGAAGAAATAATTTTGTTCCTGTTAAATTGAGAAAAAATAATTATTGCGCTTGAAAAAAGTTTTATTTCCTGGCAGATCGAGGTTGGCTGCTTCTGACCCTTAAATGCGTAAACATACCCGCTGGTTATCTTAAACTTCCCATGGGAAACCGTTATACGTTTACGAGGAACCAGGGTGTCTTATCAACTTTAACCAAATATATTTTACGTTATATTTCCACTAATTAACCCCTTGGAACAAGCAAAATAGAAAAGAAATGATCAATTATTTGATTCCTTTCCGAGGACAGTGGGCACCTGATATCCCTGGAAATGAATCAAATTGTTACTGATCTTACTTTTTTCAGGGGATTAATTATTGAAAATAGAAGTAGTAATAAAGTTATTACAAGCTGATAAGATGTACTAGATCTCCGTAAAATTGTAAAAGCTTCCAATAAGAGAATTACAATATATGCTTTTGATATCTACGCATTTTTAATCTTTGTTTTCTTCAGATGGAGTGGGCTATGGTGCTGGGCCAAGCGATGGTCCAATCATGAAATTAGTTTGTTGGACGTATTGCAACATCTCTTGTAAAATCTGTGGAAACTTCTGCACTATGACATATGGATATTGTAAAACAAAATAATATTCGCACATATGACGAGTTCTTGTTAAATAAATATAATATTTATTTGCTATTGCGACTTGTTTCTTCTTTGCTTTTTAATGTTCTATAAAAACCAAGAAAACAGATTTCACGTTATATTGACGAGACGTCTGTAGGAATATAAGAAGTTTTCTTCTTAAAAAGCGAGCTTGACTTGGCTCTTGAGAATTTTAAGAAATAAAAAAGCCCATATTAATGACGGCAAACATCTAAACAATAAAGAATATAAGGAACCCGGGGCTGAGAATTGCCAAAATATTAAGGAATACTATCGTTCCTGGTGTTCCGGAAATTATTCAAATTTATATTCATTTCTTTCATTTCTTTCTTTTTCCAGTTGTGTTAATAATGGGAAATAATGGAAACTTAACGTTGATAAAACGTTTCATAAAATCATAAGGGTTAGTATTAGGAAATTTACAATTGGCAGGTGGTGTATCCAAACATTATATTATAGGATTAAGAAACGGCCAAGGCTGAGAAACGGAACATTTAAAGAACATGTAAAACACTAATAACAATAAAATTTCCCTGTTTTTTTATTCTGTAAAGTAAGTTCAATGAAATCAATATTATCAACAGATATAACAGATATAATCAAAGAAAAAACAAATCTTTAAATTCACTCAGATTAATCATCTATTTTTATTGCATGGTGATATTTTCATGCTAATCCTCCTATATCGTCAATCAAAGAACAAACAAACAATAAAGGAACTTGATAAGAAACTTTGAGCCTCGAATTGGTGCAAAAGCTAAAGAACTCCTGCCTCAACATCAAGCTAGGGTTTCTTTTTTTTTTTAAACGTGTACTCAATAGCTCTATTAGCATATATTGAATGGATTTATGAAGACAAAGCTTGTCACGGTTGGTTAAGGTGCTTTCCTGTAGTATTAGTTTGTAATCATTACACTCAATAGACGAATATTAAAATCATTGAAGTCACAAGTTGATGTTTTTATATCTAAAGGTTACACTCTATCACATAACTTCTCACGCCATCTTCAATCAAACACAAGCACGTTGTTAGCAGTGCCCATACAATTCGAATTAAATTTTTTCCTTTCTGCTGAGTAACGTACCATACGAAAGTTTAAGGTATTTGTTTTTTCTGCGATAATTTTGTCGCGACGTCAGTCGGAAGTGAAAAGTTTCCTTCTTAAAAGCTTAGTCTACTTAAAAGCGAGCTTACAAGTTAATATGAATGAAACAGTAATACCTTATCGGTACAAAAAAATCAGTATTAAGTGACCAAATTTTAGCTTGGTGACTAAAATTTTCGACCAACTAAATTTTCGACCGACTTTTTTGTACCTGCATTTTTAGCCGACTTTTTTTCAACCGATCTGCATTTTATGCCGACGTTTATCTTTTGGTCAATATTTTTTTCACCACAATTTTTTTTGGAATAATGTTTGTTGATCCACTGATACACTAACCCAGAAACTATACCTTTGTGTTTTTTAATTTTGTCTGAACAAAGAAATTAAAGAACTTATTGTTATTACCTGATCCCTGTATATATATATATCCTACGCATATAAATACAGTATAAATATAAAAAATCCAAATAGGTGTTTGTTTTTTGCAACAATTTACCCCACTGATTTAAAATGTTAGTGAGCAGTAAGTGACTGATTCTCTATTTTAGTCAGTAAAAACTGACTAATTCTAAAATATAGTCGGCACAAAACGACTAAATCTCTCGTAGGTGACTAAATTTTCGTCCGTCCGATATAAGGTAACTGAAGTTGTTAATTAAAACACTTACATCGGGTACGACATATTTTGACCTGATTATTACAAATTGTTAAGACAATGTAAATGCTTTTTTCCATTTCGCAGCAAACAAACTCCGGGCAATACCGTAAAATATTAGCCCTGTTCTGTTCTAAATTGTACTCTAAGCCAATCAGATTCGCGATCAGACGCGCAGCCCTGATGACGAGGTAATAATGAACCTATATTAACTGTTAAGTTCGGGCAATACGGAAAATATTTACCCTCAGTTTGCGCAGTAACCTCGCAAGCTCGGGCACCACTCCAACTTCGCGTAAATATTTTTTCGTATTGCCCTCCTTAACATTAAATTCTGCGTCCGATAGTGTTGTTTTGATGCCGTTAAAGTGCAACTAATCGCTGCTGTGCATCAATTCATTGCCGCGAAACTGGTGAAAAATTTCCACTATAAAATAATGCTTAGGTTGTCTTATTATCCGAAAGGATATTTACAATGCATATGTATGGCGGCGACGGCGGCGATCGTTCAAAAATTACAACTAGACTCTGCGAATATAATAGACACATTATGAATATAATAGACACAATAAAGTTTACAACTAGACTCTGCGCATATATAGACGTATTATATTAAAGTTCAATTACAATCTTCTCCGTAGGGTCTCTACTAAAACATTGAGTAAGGCCATCATGCGGATTAGAGGCTAGCGGCGTCTCTTGTTACAAGTACAAACACATGTTTGTTTTAACATCATTTCAGTGTTACGGTTTTTCGTCCAGAAATAAAATAAAATAAAAATTCCAAATTCTGTTGGCAGAAATTATGTTATCAAAAATTTAAAATCAGTTACACATCATTTTACGAAAAAATGGATTTCATATTCGAATTCACGATAAAAATTACATAAATCTGAAAAGTTTTAGCATCTAAAGTATAATTATTGCAGCTTCTACACTTGTTTAAAGAAATTATTATGGCGTGGTTTCTGCCATGAAGCGGCGTTGCAGCCAATGCATATAAATTTATAAAGGTTGGGAAAGATCACGTAATCTACAAGAATCTTAAAAACAAAACAAAGATTACATAAAATGAGGTAACAAAATATAGACTTCTTTCTTATAGACACTTATAGACACTTAATGTTTAATGCAAATATCAATAACTGTTTTTAGTCAAAATAACTTTGAGCGAATTGATGTCTTGATGAAATTTGCTGACGTCAGAACAAACGTGAAAATATATTTATAATAAAGGGTATATTAACCTACGTTTATATTCTGCACTTTTTTCTTTCTTTCATTCTCATATACAAAAGATGTATAAATATTATTTACAATGTACTATGACTGGAGCGAGAAGAAGACTAAAAGTCTTGAAAACACTACTGAATGCGGGATTACGGAAGAGTTATTTGACATCAAGAAAAGAAAAACAACCATATTTTAAAATAATTGTTCGTAATATTTTATAGTTTTAATAAAATAAAGGTTATTATTTAACTTAAGCCTTTCGGATGTTAAAACATCCAACATCAGTACTACACTAAAAAAACTTAAAAGTTAAAAAATATGTTACAATAATTTAGTTGTCGTTGCTATAGTTACAATATATACAGCTTAATAATATCATATTTGTTGTTGTTAGTGCTGCAAAAGTAATTGGAACCTTATTTCTACTAGGGGCAAGGGGAAGATGATGAAGAGTATTATTCTTTTACGATGTCGAGTCATTGTTTACGAATATACCACTGAAAGAAACGAATGACTTTAGACCAGATTATATACATATGTTCAGCACAAATTACCTGTTATTTGCAACCTCGTACTCAGGGTCTCTTTCGCTTTTTTATATCGGAGGGCTAGATAAGAAGCCTTCCAATATCAAAAAGAAAAAGAGACGAGACTGAGTTGTTTAATCGAACTGGTGGTTGTTCAATGAGTGGACTGCTATGTGATATCTATACGAGTGGACTGCTATCTGTTATACTATGTGATATCTATATGGCAAAAATGGAAAATATGTCGTTAAACCAACTAAACCAATATTTTACAAACTTTCGTTGACGATGTTATTAATCGCCGTAAAAAGAAAAGAGTGGATATTTTATTCGATAAAGTAAACAATTATTATATGAACATAAATTTAACTGTCACAATTCATCCTCGTAAGTTTCTAGATAGTTACCAAGTTAATTATTATAAAAAACTCGATATACCTAAATTTTTGTGATATATCGTTTGTTTATTTAATAATTGATTTTAGAATCGTGTTTTCTGTCAAAAGTTATATTTATGCTCAAGCTTTTAAAATCTAGAAACTCTTAACCCTATTTTACATGGGGGCGTGGTCAATTTTTCCCGTTATTTAAATAACTTTGACACCGATAATGCTACCAGTGCTGAAACTATGGTGACTTTTCCTAAATAAATATAAATTCTCCCAACAAGTATTTCAAATTAGTCTATTCAGAGTAGATTTGAAGAATCGCAATTAGTGAGAAAGCAAATTTTTTTCTTTATTTGACGTTTCAGTCTTTTTTGAGAGGAATAATTTGTAATCTGACCATAACTACCCCCCCCCCCATATCTACACCAACACCAAAAATCCGATGTAAAAATAGGGTAAAAATTTAAATTTTTAAAAACTTTGCATGGAAACCAGACTTATTACAGAATTACTTAGAGAGCTTTGACCGGTATATAAAACATTAGCCAAAATAAAATAACCTTTCTACTTCTCGTAGATACTTCAAACTGTGGAACAGTGGTAAGCGAGTTGAACTTGCAATCCAAACGTTACAGGTTCGACTCTCATTCACGTCACAGTGCAGAGGATGACCTCTTCGCAAGAACCATAGGTCATATTAATATGTTTGTGTGCGCCACAAGTGCTACCTCTAATGTAATATGCGAATGTGCTCCTGTGGTGCGGTAATATGCAATGTGCTTCATGTTTGTAAAACTCTCTGATCTGAAAGCTTAGAAAAAAGTAGACTAGAATAAGTCGTTCTTAAATAGTCCGGTAACAGCGAGTGCGTAGCGCTTCACTTTTCCGCCGCGCGAGTGAAGGCGAGTAAAGAACGACGCTTGCTAGTCTAAGAAAAAAGAAAAAGATAAAAGAAAAAGATACTTGAAATTTTCAACAACACGTGCATATTTTTTGTACCGTGTTATAACTTCTCATAAAAACAAATTTCATATATTTTTAACTTGGGGACGGGTCTATTCAAACTAAGGCGTACATAAAATAAATCAAACTACTGGTAACGTGGTGTTCAAAATTCCCGAAACTATATCAGCGTAATACTAACAACCTATATAGCTCGGAAAGACTTTCTACAAATATTAATAGCCAAATAAAGAATACCAGACATAAATTTAAACTAGCTGGTTACTTCTTACAGATCATAGTTAATAGAAGATTCTATTACTGATCAAAGTTTAGAGAAAGTGTTATTTGCAACTTCCTTTACCGAAACAGAGAAACAAAGATGATAATTCTACTTTGGGTATTTGAATAAAAGTCACGTATCTTAACCATATAATGCTTGAATACACCTCCTTCCCAGTGTAAATTTCCTAATAGTAACCCTTGCAATTTTATGAAAGATCCGGGGGACTTACCAACTTTTATCAACTTCAATTTTCCTTTTATTTCCAATTAGTAACACTCCTGGAAAAAGCAAAATGTAATAGAAATAAATAATTTGAATAATTACCGAGGACATCAGGTACAAAAGGGTCAATTGAAATTCCCAACTATTACAATAATGAGGCGCCAAAAACAATTTATTCGAAAGGATTTACCATAATACACTATTCCCATTAAGTGGATAACAAAAAAAGTGAAATCATTCTTTCAACTGAAGGAAAAAATATTCTTCCATCGTGTAATATTTACAAAGGTGCATGCACATGTGGTCAAACGTATATTGTGAAACAAAAAGGAACGAAGAGGTGCGTTGGTGTGAACATAACCACCCTCGAGGTACATCAGAACCAGCTAAACATCTATGAGGGAACATCATTTTGTCAATTTTAAAATCAGTGCCTTCTGTTCAATTGTTCTGTTACAGAAACGAGTACAAACCAAGAGGTTTAGAGAGATCACTGTTAAATGAACTATTGCAATCAAATACATTAACTTTGTTTTGTAATTACTTGAATGAGTAGTGTCCCCGGAAAAGAATCAAATCAATGGTCATTTCTTTGCTATAGTGGGATCCAGGGGCAAAGCCACTGACAGTATTTGTGTCTTTGGTATTTTAGAAGTGCAAATCCATCACTTTTTGGCAGTACTTGTATACATATTACAACTAACTAAGTAAAGAACAACTGTACAGAACTGAACAATAAAAAATATATGGCCATTTTTTATTAATTTGGGTTTGAGAATTTCTCGCCCAATAGCGCTTTTCGCTATGGAATATGTCCTGTATTAGCCCCTGGTTATAAAATTTCAAACTTGTACAAAATTATTCTGATCATGCTTTGTACCGTAAAACCAATGAAGCTTAATGCCCCTTTAATAAATAAATTGGATTTGTCGTAAAAACTATATCTTAACACATGTCTTGTGTTGCTGCTCAAATAATTATTGTATTACTAATATATCCCTTTTAATGCAGAGTGTCCCCGGAACGGAATAAAATCATTGGTCATTTCTTTGCTATTTTGCTCTTTCCAGGGGGTTATAATTATTGGAAATATAATGTAAAATAAATTTGGTATAAGGTGATAAGACATCCTGCTCCTCATATAATGATAAAGGTTTCCAATGGGAAGTTTAATATACCCAGGAGGTATGGTTATGTATTAAAGGGACACAGGGAGCCCCAAAAATGTACTTTAAGGAACTTAAGACAACATCAGTAAGAATCATAACCATAAAACGAACACTGGAAAAAAAAAAATTAAAATCTCTGCATTGATTTAAAATTTAAAATGCACTAAGTAACTAGAACAGTTAGAAAACATTACATGTTGAAACATGATAGAACTATGCATGTAATTAAGTCTGGAATTTGTTGAGACAGCATACAACATGATCAAACCATCTCTCACTTTATGAACAAATAAACGATGATAGAAAACCGTACATGTTGAAACTTGATAGAAATATTATGTATGCAATTACATCTGGAATTAGTTGAGACAGCATACTACCTGATCAAACCGCCTCTCATTTTATGAACTAATAAATGAGTATATGCGAGTTATACCATCAACTATATGGTTCTAAAGGATGTGTCAAGATGAAGACTGTTTTGGTATTCCTGATTGTATTTGTATCTGCTATTATTACAGAAGGTACGTGTTGTAATGATTTGTTATATTTACAAGCAACGTGACCATTGATTATTATCAATGCTTTATTATATTTAGGCACGGCTGTAGGGCTTGGATTCGCAACTTTATTTCATTGTAATCTATGAAATTTCGTCGTCTTCGTTGTTGTATAATTCCACAATTAGGATAAATCCAGAATGATTCAAAGGAAGTGAGAAAATAAGTTTCCTTTCTTCAGTATATTTTACACTGTAGCTGAAAATCTTTAGTCACGAGGACAGCACATGAATGATAGAATCAGTTAGGCGTGGAATTGTATTGCAGAAATTTGTTTATTAGGGCACCGCTATGAAAGATCAATGGAATACCACTATGTCACCCTTAAGAATTTTGATATATTGGCAAAAAACATAATGGCTGTCAATTGGCGGGAAATAAGTTTTGTCATAAAATATAGGTGTATGATGCTCAGTACTTCATGTCTCGTTCTATAATACCGGAAAGCCGTTCATGTAGTACGTACGTACCAAATACGTATCGGGTTGGGTTAGGGCTATCTACATGCAGTACACTACGTATTATATGCAATAGGAAATCAATGACTAACCTGTGTGATATATCGTTGGAAAGATAATTTCATGCTGATCCAGAAACATATTAAAACTATATGATGAAAACGAATAGATATTAGGATATTACAAATATTTGGTTGCGGATTTATATACAAAGGATCAAGTACAGATTCAAATGAGCCACTAGCTACGGTCATGCTGTATATTTACCATATTTCTTTACTGCTGGACAGCATCATTACGCCCGATACGATCTGCGCTATCTCCGTTAGAAAAGCTGCCACAAGATGTAGAAGATCGTTTCTTTTATGAATGTTGATGAGATATCAGAAAGGGCTGCGGAATGCGATTTGGTCAGTTATGTTTATTGAGAGACATGAAAAGGGTCCTGGTTGATTGATCGACGTTACACTGAAACCAAAGGCGGTAAAGAAATGGGCCAATCGTCGAAAATGAATTCGCACCTAGGATTTGAAAGATCTTGACGAAATAAGAGATAGGGGCTTCACGAAAGATTAGAGGAATAAAAGTTGTGCCAATCCCTTAGGGATAGATAACGTTAGATAAAGTATGAATTGTCCCCAATTCCAAATTAATAATAACAAGAAACATTCTCGGTTTGAACACTCAAACATTCCTTAACTAATGGATATGACAGATGAATACAAAACAAATTCCTCAAATTGACACCACCCACCCTTACATAATTAACGGGAGGGGGTATTTTCTGTAAATGTCTTGTATGCGGGAATTACTAAAATCGTTTCACACCTTTTATCATATTTACTTGATAAAGGACATTTAGTTTAAAATAATAACATAACATAATGATAAGTAAGCCGTACATGCAAGTCATTTCCGGTTCCCCGAGGAAGTTGTGCCCTACTCGTACTATCCCACAAGGTGGGGTATCACATCTGAAAGACGCTCATTGTAGCCAGGTTTTAAGTATATACAGCAAATGTCAACAGCATCTAAATACAACATATGCAACATATAAACAACGTTTTGTGGTGGCATTCATGTTCCAAAACAGGTTTCAAATTTGCAAATAATTTTATTCTACATCTGTACAATATTAAGGTAGCTACAAAAAGTACTGTGCTAAAAAATCATTATTTAGGCCACAAACCTGAAAAGTTAGGTAGTTAGCTACGTAGGTAGTTTTTTCCTTAAAAACAGCATTATTTTAGTATTTAGCTAGCTCTAAATATTTTTTAAATACACTTATACATTATCAGAACATGTAGACTAGAAAAAGTCGTTCTTAAATAGCCCAGTGATAGCGACAGAACATGCAGCACTATTAAAAGCTTTATTTGAACACAGTCGTCGCAAGTAAATTTAAACGTTTATACGATAAGTGAGTTAAAATGTTAACATTTCTAATGATTTTCCATTCAAAAACACTATTTTTTGGTAGCTTAGTTAGCTCTGAATGAGAAATTCCATGTATACATAAAAAGTTTTGTTTGAAGACAGTCGTGGCAAATAAATATAAAGGTTTATGCGAAAAGGGAGTTTCAGCTAAAATGTCAACATTTCGTGGTAAACTTTTAAGGTTTCTAGGTGATATATGTCACAAAAACTGAATTTAAAGTTTGTAAACAATTTTCTACATCTACAATATATATGCTATGTGCTAATGTCGATGGGTATTCCTTCCTCTGGACAAGTAAAGTGACTTCTCAAGATCTTGTTGACACATTTTATTAATAATTGATGAAAAATTGATTTCAAGTGATTTGTGCCTGGTAATTCGGTACTACAAATATAGCATTAAAAATACTATATGAAAAGAACGTGCATACATGCATCATTTCTCTGTAGCTACTCCTCTACCAGTACAGGATCTTCCGCTAACGTACAGCTGAAGTATATTACTTACTCCCATTCTGTAAAATCTTATTTCAGAATTTTATATTGCCAGGTTCGTAGCTGCACACCCCACTCCTATAACTTGTAAATAATTTAAAAATTAATTGCTACTATTTTTAGAAATTTAAAAACCAACCTAAAAATGCTAAAATAGTAAAATAATTTATTCTTTTCAGCAACTACTATAGCACCCTCATCCCGACTACATTTCCACCAAACATCACCCCAAAGTTCCTGAAGATGATATCTTGTAAAGGTTCACCAGAAAAATCGACTTCTTGTTCAGGAGCTCAACGTTCGTGCAGCGATTTTTTTTTCAAATATCAATGTACATTAAAATAAATTAGTACTGATGGAGACGATGAAAGTAGAGAGAGAAATATTGACATTACCATTATGGATATTTTTGCCAATATTTAAAAATTCTCAAGGGTGACAAAGTGGTAGTCCATGGATTTTAAATAGTGGGACCCTAATAAACACATTTCTGAAATAACATTCCGTGCCTACTCGATTTTAATCAAAAACACAGATTCGCATATTTGCCCCTCAGACAAAAATGTCATTCCATTGTAATGGGCAGTAGTAGTCCGACTTCCTAAATATGATTTCCATTTCCGCTCCGGAGGTATTTTCTTAAAATCTGATTGATTGTTTCAAAAAGTCGAGCGGGAAAAGTAGAATGCTTTTCAACGTTTTAACAAGTCGCACGAACAAGAACAATGAAAATCAAGATCGCGCAGAAGATTCCGTTGAATGGATATCGACACAAAGAGATAGTTGGTTTTAAGAAATAAGTAGTAGAGTACGGTTTCTAGCTTGTCTAAATGAAACTGTACAGTGGCAATCACCTTTGTTTAATCAGTTGTAATTTTAGTTTAGACGGGTGCAAGAAACCGTGCCGTAACAGGACGCCCTAGATAAAGAAAATTAAATTATATTCGTGTACACTACTCAGTAATCTTCTTTTCTTTCAAACGTATCAATCAACTCTGTTTTTAACCATGTAAAAATACTTTCGGTTCTTTTTCAGAACATAATGGGGATGAAGACTTTCCAACAGCAGGTAAGGGACAATGACTAAAATTATTTACGTTGATATTAAATATAACTCATACATACGCATCACCTATGTGCATTTGAAATAATACTTTTCATGACACTGATTAAAATGGACTTGAGACAGCGGGTAAAAGACCACCAGAAAACTCTCATTATTGTGTCATTTGAATAACTCGCATTTATGCAACTGTATAACTGATACCATATCAAATATACTTCACACAGTGTCCCGATCATACGAAGATGGCAACTTTTTTTAAGTAGAACATTTATAGTCATGGTAGTGTTTTTGAAATACCTTTTTCATTTCAGATCGATTGGGATATGGTGCTGATCAAAGTGACGGATCAACACCGCTGAGAGAACTTTGTCAGAAATATTGTCAACGTTCATGTGAAAATACCTGTGCAAACTTCTGCACTACGATATTTGGATTTTGTAAAACCATGTAATGACGCATCAATGTTTGCATACTATACTTTCCTTATCATACCTTCCTAACCAAACCTTCCTTACCAAACTTTCTTATTAATTTTTGTTAAATAATATACTCATGAGACACATGGGCTAAGATTTAGACGTAACCTTTGAGCTCTGATAAATTTACAAAATGCAAGAAAGAAGGACTAGGGAAGCTTGGAAAAACAAACATGAAGGTTGTTGGTAGACAAGATGATCTTAACATTTTTTGGTTGACTAAACTACCCTTCTCCACGACAAAGGGGTTCATCCTCCGATATCAAAAAGAGAAAGAGAGAGACCCAACCTTGTATTTGCAAATTAAACTAAAATCAAAACAGTTCAATAAAGTTGAGAACAGAAGTACTACTCCAACATTTCCTGCTATTTTCAATTTATATTTGCACTCCAGCTCAAACCCCTATGTTGACATCTTCCACCTAAAATCAAACATTAGTGTTACCAGTTACCAGTGTCATTGCAGTTCAATATAACTTTGTTATCCCCCTGTTGAGTAAACACAATACAAATGTAATTACTTTGGAGTCGGCGTTCATTTAAACATACTACAGAAAGTTTATACTACACATTTTTGGTAATAAAATTTTCTGATGGTTCGCATAATTGTTTTATTGTTGTTAAGCTCTTAGTACGTTTTGTCTTTGCGTTTAATTCTTGTATTTTCGCTGTAGGACAATTATTGCTGAAAAAGTAAACAGATATATACGAATTACATAAAAACTTTTAGGAAGTTTGAACTTTTTGTTTATATATTGAAGATATTCAAATACAGTTTCTTTTAGCTTCTAAAATCATACTTCATGAGCTTCTTCGTACGTCTACACTTTTCCCTGTCTAGATTTACAGGACCATCAAATTTTAAAGTAGCATTAGCTAAAATAAAAACCTTTTAAACGAGGTATTAGATAAAGAATACACGGATGTTAAGCTTTTTAGTAACAATTTTAGGTCTTATTTTATGAAAGTTTTAAGCACCGTTGTAGACAACATATATATTTTACTGTAAAAAATTCCAACAGATTTAATAACTTCTAAAGGTAAAATAAGTAGATCGGTGAAATATGGATATTGTTTGACGTTTTTCGTGCAAAAAGAACTTGTATTTACAATCTTACCTGGTTTCAACACCACCCCCTGTTCTCGTTTTCTCGACACTTTAGAGGAATATGGAGAAAAACAAATTAGGCCTGAATCCGCAAACTTCTATAAAATCTGTTGGGGATTTTACTCACTTCTATAATCATGTCTTAAGGAATCATATTTGTTTGCTATAGCTTCCAACAAGAGTTTTAGTATATCAACCCTCCTTACTAGACGCATCTAAAGCACTACATTATTATTATTACATTATCTTGTGATTATAACACCCCGTCATCTCCTTATTACTTTATCCTCGATTTCTACGTCATATAGGGGATACATATAGGGGATTGGTTGGAGGGGATATAGCCCCCAATAATTTTCAGAGTAGTGTTTTTTTGTTTGCAAAAATTAAAAAGAATAAAATTTTCTTCATCGGCCAACTATACTGGGAGACATTGATTTAGGAATTTAATCCAGAATTTGATACATTTATATTACCATAGAAACATTTAGACAATGCTATGAATTGAAAAAGCAAATAAAATATGAAAAGTTATTAATGTATGTATGTGTAGTCAGCAGTGGAAAAGTAAAGCAGCAAGGATGAAGTTTTACATTTGAAAATCCTATGTACGACGTCCCAAAATAAACAATTCATCCTACAAAACGAATTAGGTATTGTCCCCAACATACTTGGCAACACACTTGTTTGTAAGATTGTGGTATACTAGCAATAGTCATCACTAATTGCCTCCCATTAATCATAATTAAAATTTCACCACAGAGATTTAGAATGTGTTAAAAATTCGTATAATACAATGAATATGTACTTCAAAAGACTATTGCAAACGAGGCGAAAAAACGTAATTATTGGCAACAGTAGTAATTTAGGCAATTCGGAAAGTGTCCATAAGGACTGAGAACGAACATGTACAACTTTCGCGATGATTTTAACTGCTCAATGGAGATCAAACCTTTAAAAATCTGGATAAAGAAGCAAAAACTTGTGATGTTGCTGAGATTTGATACGGCCTGCAGAAAAATCTCCCATAACCCGGCACCTTCAACAATAGCTTCCTCCCCCTTATGGGGCGGCAACTTTGTTACACTGTGGTACTTTCTGAGGTAATTCAAAGGGATTTAGAAAGTCGAATGCCCCAAACCCCACTGGTCGACGTCTCAATGTTAAAGAAATACAGATATTTGTTGTTAATCTGATATTTTTAATTAAGTTTTAAAAGGTCAAAACAACACCGTTTATGGCCGATTTAGGCAATCTAGAACGAAAATTTTTCTTCGTCCCAAAAGAAAAACAAGCACCGGGGGGCCTGATTTACCTACCTTAACAAATCATGCTTTTATGTTATGTTGCGTTTTTCGTTTTTCTTTAACTTTCTCTCCCAAAGAGCGAGTGCTTTCATGGAAATTGTATGGCAGATTTTATATTTAGCGGTGCTTGTTGGAAGTTGATAGAACTGGGTAATTATGCCTGGTGTTTGTGCAGACAGCACAATTTTTTTTCTATTCATAACACAAAATTACAAAAGTAAAAAACAATACAAGACACTTCATACCTTACTATAGAAGGGCC
>JANTOQ010118709.1:0-25960 GCA_027564595.1 Bythotiara depressa | reverse complement strand
TATCACCATATCCGGTCAAAGCCTTCTTATATTTCGATTTAGCAACCCAAGCCTCGTTATGATAAAGAGGCTCGGGTCATTTAATGTTTTTTAACAGTTGATAACGCTTCCCTGATTTACTAGGAACTGTAAAAAAAATATCCGTTTGTTTTCTTTTTGACAAGGAATCTGAATCATTAACCAGTTTTTCATTAAAATGTACAAAAGGGCAGTTTTGAAAAGATGACGTAATATTGCGCAATGATTTATGAAAAGGAGCATTGGCGTACGATTATAAAGCCCAAAATAAATAGTTGTTTAGCACTGATGGGCATGGACGCGTGTCTTGCTTGCCTCTCCGAATCGAACCATTTGTGTACTTCCTGACGTCATAAAACGCACAGATCAGTGGAATGAATAAGGAAAAGTACTGATCAGTGGTATAAGGAAACGTACCAAGATTTCCGGTCAGCTCTAAACCCTACTGTATTCTCATTTCTCTGATAACTTAAAAGAAAGGAAATAATTGCAGTGCCAAGATTTGTTTGTAAATGCTGAACAAAGAAAGTCAAATGATTATCAAGTCGAGTGGAATAAAAAACGAAGCTCGTGCTGAAAATTACACTTTAATGGATATGATATTTTATACACACGCTATCAAATCTATAATCCCGGACAAATTTTATGGAAATAACACCTTATCCGTTCTTTTCATGTAAGTGTCCAGAAATCGAGATTGATTAGATGTTAACAAGAAACCTCGCAGGATCGCAGTAACTTTCATGAAAGGCCCCATAGTGTCCTTTCTTCACGGCACGACGCCCACAAATGCTCAAATTTTGAGGCAAGCAAGACATCTTTCCTAGCGCATCAGTGCTGAACGGTCACGATTTCTTAAGTTCCAAAGTACCTAAGATCGCGAATTTTAAGCCATTTTGATGTTTTAGTGGGTCAGCATGGTCATCCATTCCAAAGGCTAACATTTGTGTTTTACTCAAGTTAAAGCACAGGAAGTGTTAGTCGGAACAAACTCTCCAGCTTTCAAAGATTAACTTTCCGCCTCTATATACCATTATGGACATTTTCCCATGACCCTTTGATGGCATGCTACGGGGAAACGGGATTCACGGTAATTCATAGCACTGCACTCAATCTGAAAATATTTCCTTCTTCACTTTGCGCGTGGCTTTCCTTCTGGATAGCTTAAAATTAGTCAACTCCTACTCTGCTGTTTAACATTTTATAAACAAATTATTCAAAAAGGGTATGATGGTTTGACAAAAAACAAGTATATCTTCACTTTTCCCCAAGTAAGAACTTTAATTAATTAATTTTACTGGATTATCTAGACCATGTATCAATTATTCAATTATGATACTAGGTAATTGGACATTACAGCTCTTAAAAGTGTTCTTTTTTAATGGCGTTTCGCTGACTATCTTTGGTAATACGCGATCTTCCTTATGTTTATGAATGGATAGCTTGTTAGACATTTGTTTCTTCCGAATATTCACGTTGGAGGAGAGCGGAGGAAGCGCTCCATCTTTCCGAGCACATAAACGAAAATTCTTGGAAGATTGTTCCGCATACACAGAAAACAACTGATGTAATCTATCACGCTGACTTGACGGTAATTCTTCTGGTTTCTTTGGCCGAACAGGTACACGAGCAGCTTTTCTTCTCTCTTCTAAACTTTTCAGATATCTTCGAGTACGTTGCAACTTTTCCAGTGGTTCTACTCTCATGGTGTTTGCCTTTTTTCTTTTTTCTTCAGAAACATACAAGAAAGGACAATTATATATCCTCTCTGCTGCTTTTAAAGAACTTTTATCCTTAATAACATACGGTAACATCATACCAAACCCACTTCGAAGATTTACATCGCCGAAGCGTACGAGCAACAAGTGATGTCGTCCTATCGCGGGCAACAAGTGGTGTCGCACTTTAATCAATCGTGAATTACTTCAATATTTTAGAACAATTTGACGTCACACATTCAATGCGTAACACGGGGCTATGATAATTTCTAATTTTTTCCTTAATTTACTTAATGAATACGATATTTGGATTCCTTCCGCAACAAAGCAATCACGCTTAGCATAAAGAAGAGAATTCAATCAAAACAAATTAACTGATTGTTGTGATTCATCCGCAAGTACCACCAAAACACGCGATAATTGTTTAAATGTTTCAGTGTGTCCATTACGTTAAATGACGTTTTACAAATTCATCTGTAGCAGTACATAACTTAAAAATAGACTTACTTGTTGAACTTATTGAAATATTCCCACTCTGATGCTTTCGAAAAATTGATCATATTGCCGATAAATAACCTTCGTAAGATACCGTAAACTGCCATGCATAAGCCCAGGGCTTATCTAAGGAAATAGCACTTTCTTTGGTGGGATTATCTATGCGTGGGCTTACCCATGGATGGGCTTATACATGGGTACCATTTTCGTGTTAGTGGAAAGACTAAAGAACAACAATGCTTTTTCAAGTTTGCGACTTCAGTGATTTTTTTTCTTAAATGAGACGATTCAAACAAGTGTTATAGACTTAAACATTCAATACATACATATAAAACAGTCATGTATCATCACTTGTATAATCATCATTTTAACGAGAAAAGAATCATGTTTTAAATCACGTCTTTTTTTCCAGATTTCGCTACCTGGGCTTATCTATGGGTGGGTTTATACATGGCAGCTTAGCGAAAACGCTACATTGGCATCCCATCTAGTCAACACGCCCTGTCAAAAAATGAAGCAGTACTTATTACCGAGATAACTGAACTGTCCAAAAAAAACTTAATAAAGAAAACAAAGAACTAAAGGAGAAACTAAGTAGATTAGAAGTTAAAATTGATTAGCAAGAAAAGCAATTTTTTAAAAACACGAGAAACAGGAGATATTAGTAAAAACCCAGCAAAGTAATAGCTTGTATAAGGACCAAATAATAATGATAGCGTCATTATTCAGTCATTGTCACAGTGGAAACAAACGATCATCAACAGATAGATCTCTTTTTTAGTGTTGGTTGCAGCTCAACTGATCGAGATTGTTTATTTCCTCGGATTGGCGAGGCGTTCAGGTACAATGGTAGAAATACGTTTGTAAAAATTGTCAGATGATCAATAATGTTTAGGATGTGTGGTTGAAGAGCACCCACAGTAATTTGTGTTTCCGAAACTTTACGAGCCATTTTCTAACGGTTATGCACTAGCTACGTCTTGCTACGAAAACCCCTTACTTTTCCAATGCATATGAGACAATTGCTAAGGCTTTGATACAAATATGTGCATAACTTGTTGGAAGCTTTTGAAGACTGTCTGTGAACACGATGTCGGTATTTTGTAAAAAGAAATAAACAAGGTGTGTGAGAGATTGCTGAGGTCTGATATAAAAACCGTCTACATGAACAAAAAATCCTTCATATTGGAGTCACCAGAAACTATTAATTCCGTTTTTTCTGGGTTGAATTTAATTTTTGTTTGATAGCCATATTTTATACATTCAGCATATACCACAATACCAGTATATCAACAGCATATGTCAAAATACCAGTATATCATCAGCATATACGCAATACCGTTGTGTGAGATACAGATAACATTGTGAAGTTTGTTTGATGAACTTTTTACTAGGCAAATATTTTGCTAACTTTTGAACGGCTGCTTATAATGTTAGGTAGGGGAGGCCTTCCCCCGTGTTAATAAGTTGTTCAGTAAAAGTGCTGACATCAGCAAAAAAAAGCCTCCTTAGCAATTACAGGGGCTATTCGTGGCACTTCTCCCGAAAGATTGTATCAGGAATTAGAACTGGAAAGTTTAATGGACAGAAGATGGCTCAGAAGACTTTGTTTTTACTTTAAAATAAAAAATAAAAAAACTCCGTTATATTTAACCATGTTTTTACCTAAAACGAGTCCTAGGGACTCATATCTGTCAACTCTTTTCATTTGGATATCCCAAGAACAGATCGTTTTAAGTCATCATTTTTTCCTTATTGTGCTACTAAGTGGGAACAACTTGATCCAAATATTCAAAATTCTCTCTATATCAATTTTTAAAAATTCTCTACTAAAATTCATACGTCCCTGAATCTATGTCTGTTTTCGGTGTTTACAATCCATTTGGTCTACTATAATTGCTAACTAGACTCCGACTTGGTCTCAGTCATCTCCGCGAGCACAAATTCCGTCATAATTTCAATGATACCTTAGAACCATTCTGTTTATGTGGAACAGGTGCACTTGAAACGAATGAACACTTCCTTTTGCACTGCCTACCTTTGCTGTTAGGCGTATCTCACTCTTTGACAGTCTCCGTGCCAACAATATTTTTACCATTCCGTTAAATAGCCCTTCAATCGTAAATCTTCTTATTTTTGTTAATAAAATATATACTACTAATACGAATACAATCTCAAAACGAGTTGCTATGGTGATAAAAAATTTAGAGTTCCCCAATGGTCGGGCCATAATACCTCAGAAACCAGAACTTGTTATTCAAACAGATGCCTCAAAGGAGGGCTGGGGAGGCCATTGCAAGTGAGTCTCAACCAAGGGTGCTTGGTCTCGGAACGAGAAAGATCTGCACATAAATGTGTTAGAGCTGATAGCTGTGAAATATGCAATTTTCACAATTACCAAAATGAACAACAGAGTCAAGGCTTTTCACCTTCAGATAGACAACAACCGCTCTATCTTATGTACTAAAAATGGGAGGCACCCAGGGTAGTGTAATGCTGCAAATAGCCAAATAGATTTGGGAGTACCTGCTTACTCAGGTGCTCCCACGATTACTGCATAATACTTACCAAGTTCCTTGAACACAATAGCAGATTGGGAATCAAGGAATGTACAGGAGTCTTCAGAATGGAAACTTTCCCAAAAGAAGTTCCAGAAAATAGTTCAGAAAATGGGGCTGCCAGACGGACCTGGTTGCATCAAGGCTATGCCACCAAGTAAACAATGATATGTCAATGGACCCCCCCCCCCTGTTGTTACACCCACACAAGGATCTTCTGTTGAATCCTCAGGAGAGGCACCCATTAATCCAAGAGGGAAAGCTAAGATTAGCGATGTGGAAAGTTACCGGGAAACTCTTCTTACAGAGGGAATTTCGAAGGAGGCTGCCAAACTTATCTCAAATTCAAAAGGTCAAGCTCAATATCTAATTACGAGTCGGCCTGGAGAAAGTGGACTGGCTGGTGTTGTGGAAAACAAATTGATCCACTTCATTGTGCTATAAATTTTATATTGGACTATTTGGCTTCACTGTACCAGGAAGGTTTAGAATAACAGGACAATAAACTGTTATATATCTGCCATATCAGCTTACCACGAACATATCGATGGTAAACCAGTAGGCCAGCTCTGTAGAGTATGTGCTCTTTTATCTGGTGTCTTTAACGGAAGGCCACCATGCCCACGATATACTTTTATTTGGGATATGCAAAAGGTTATTGACTATTTATCACAATTGGGGGAAACTAATACCCTGTCTGACCAGCAATGAACTTATAAGTTAATCATGTGGTTAGCTCTCACAGCAACCTCCAGAACATCAGCTATAAAATATCTTAACATTTCCTCCATGGTGTGTACTAACTCCTTTTACACTTACACTTTTCAACATTTGCATAAATCTTGGAAAAAAGGGGCACCACCACCATCTGTTAATTATCAAACTTTTGCAAATGATAAGAATTTGTGTGTTGTAACTACATTAGATGAGTACATTAAACGAACTAACTGTTGTTATGTTTTATCCAAACACATAATAAGGAGGTGGTCACTTTACCATTTCAGGGTGGATAAAAAAGGTTTTAAAAGCAGCAGGCATAGACACTTCATTATTTAAAGGGCATTCGACACGGTCTGCTTCAACAACCAAAACAGGAATAGGTGGTTGATCAACATCTGATATTTTAAAAAGAAGTAACTGGACCAATGAGTCTACATGGCAAAAGTTTTACCGTAAACAAATACTCTCCACAAAGGAAGTTTCAGCAAAAAAAATTAGTTTAAAAAAAGGCGCTTTGAACATAGGATAAGGAGATTGGGTTCCACTCTGATATGCGCGGTGGGGTTAGGAAAATACAGTGTTAGATCGTACGGAAATTTTATGAAATAAAATTGAAGAATTACGTAATGTAATTACACAATGTAATTCCGATTTTATGAATAAAATCGGAGTACGATCTAACACGCGCACCCACCCATACCCTGACAGTATTATCAATTTAAAGTGAATAAGAGTTTTATTTTATTTTTAGAGCATCCAAATCACAGTCGTTATCGATTTCATAGATGAAATATGCGACAACCATAATTTCTGATAATAAAAGTGCATCGCACTCACTCTAATATTTAATAAAAGTGCATCGCACTCACTCTAATATTTCTACTTGTTTTCTTTCCTTCTTCCTAGTTTGGAAACTGATTTATAAGTAGGATTATTTACTACCATATACTACTTTTACCGAAGTTAAATCATTGTATTGCAATCATGAAAGTTAGTCTCAAAAACGTTCGCTTGGGTTCCACTCTGATATGCGCGGTGAGGTTAGGAGAATACAGTGTTAGATCGTACTCCGATTTTATGCATAAAATCGGAATTACATTGCGAGCGCTTCGCGCCCTTATGTAATTCTTCAATTTGTCTCCACATGAAAATCATTGAATAACTTCTGAAACATACATAAACAAAAAAATTCCGCACACTCAATTTTTTTTATAGTATGTGCGGTCACAATGAATCAGAATCCAATGAATTTAACAAAACTTGGAGCAATTTAAAAAGAGTTTAAATATGAGTTAAAAACGCCCGTTTTCCCGTGCATGTTTTCCGGTAATAAAAAATAAATACATAATTTTTTTTATTGATAATTAGAGTTTAACTATATATCTACTAGCCTTATAAATTTAGATTTTTAAAATTATGGCTAGGAAGGAGAATTTTCCGATTTCTTACTAAACATAAAAGGATACAAGTACCCATAAAGGAGATTAAGTAATAATAATAAAAGTAACACAATATAAAAATTTAAGTTTTCTTTTAAAAATGTATTAATTATTTGTTATATGCATATATGCTATTCATATTTGTTTTAACAACATACCAATTTATGGAGTGAACGCTAGACAATGTAAAAAGCAAACTAAAATATTTTATTAAGTTGGCGAATCCTTGTTAAAAGCGTATAACGGTTCGTTAAACATATACCAAATAAGACGTTCTCAAATCAATGCTAATGGCACACACAAGCAAAAATTATTTACTATCAACATTAAACTTTCTATAACTGATCATTTAAGTTCTATGTTAGACAAACCAAATAAGCGCAAAATAAAAGGAAAATATAAATTTCACTTCAAAAATTAAACCAAATGCAAGTCTCTGTAGAATTGAGAGTAAAAAAAATGCATTTTTCTGCAAAACGAAGTTGCTTATATTTTTTCAAGTGTGCCATCTTAACTTAATATGAATGTTATATAAAAGGTGATAAAACAGACTTTCTAAAAAGTTTTGCTTAAAGAGAAAAAAACTGTTTTTAAAACTGGAAATTTTCCCTGTGTGTATCCTTAACATTAGGAAATCCATGCCTATTTGGTTTCATATAAATTATCGTGAAATGCGCGAAAATGAAACTGTTAAGAACCTCATTTCAAAGAACACAAAGAAATGAATAAGGAATACCAACATTTATTTTCACGCTGTCGGCATATATGTATCGATGGCTAGTTTTTCCGTGCCTTTATCCCTCATTGCCTTCTCTTTCTCTGTAAGCAGCTGAGGAGAGTGGTATAACCCAGTATTTGTATTTCTGGTAACGAACTTTGCATTTTCAGTTATCATCTTTTTTCTCATGGTCGACCATTAGCAAAACAATTGCACTTATGGATTTCAACGGTCTGTCTCGGTCACGTACTTTCAGTTCCCGTTTTCTTTTTACTCTTGGAGACTGCTACCCACCGAACATTGCGAGCAACGCCGTTTATACCATTTAACATATCATTTCGAATGACGTCACCTTCACCACTGTTAAATCTAAAAACAACACACACGTCATCAAACTACAAGCATCAAATAAAAAATTATACATTCCCATAATTGGGTGCTTGACTTTAAGATTAAACACAAGAATTAATTTAACGGGAATTCTTTAAGAATAGGTTTAGATACAATTATTAGGTAAGAATCAAACTCTCTTTTCTTTCTATTTCAAACATTGAGCTGTGAGGACCTTACAAGCAAACCTCACATTCGAGTTTGCTCCCTACATTTAAATGTTATATTTACAGTTTGGCGAATTTGTCTTTCGTCTGATCAATTGTTTTCAATTATGGAAATATATATATACAATAAAATGGATTATTTAATACTGACTATAGGAAAGCACAAGACTAACAGTTGTTATTTGCTACAGCCTGTGTATCCATATAAGATGATATCTCACACACTAGTAGAGCAACATCAGTGGTTTATTTTGAGGGCCTTAGTTTCACCTTACGTCCAGGATTTTTTGCTGACGAAAGCATTTTCTTGATAACGTCAGCAAGCAACGGATGGAGATAGAAAGTTGATTTTGGTCTTATTTTGTTGCATTGTCAATTATCTTTCCAACGGTATATCATACATATATATTTGAAAGAGTACCAAAATTTTGGGCACCTGTCAGAATGATGACGTCATCGGTCACGTGACCAATTATACCACACAAATGTGCGTGAATAGAAAAAAGTTATTAAAATGTAACGTATTTAGTATTTATCCACCACTGCACTTAATTTAACTAATGAATTACAAGTAACTCTTTTGAGATATTCAGTATTTAACTACCACTGCACGTGGCAACCAACATAAGTTATCATCAGATTAATATATTAATATACCACAAATTGCTGACAATAAAGAAGCGAATACCTATGTTCTGTTTTTCAAAATCTTTAAAATCTCGACATCTTGAGCACTATAAAAGATTTTCGCATGAAATAAAAATATATTTCATCATTTTTTACGCGCTCTTTAAAATGAGCTTCACTTGTTTTTTTAGTGGACAGACCCTTTAAATAACATAAAATAAAATTAAAAAAAACAACCCCGTAGGTTATTGGCTCATAGATTAAGTCGGAGTGGTGATTAAATTATGTGGATAAAAAAAGCAACACGTTTATAAGTTACCTGAAAAGAGCTTTTAGACCTGGAGTGGTTTCGTCGATGTATTTATTTGTGTAGAATAACTGACTGGTAAAGTTGTTCCATACTTGTACCTAAATGATAAAATCATTCCTAAAAAGTATCAAGACGATATAAGCAACATCAAAACATGGAAATCCACCAGCTAACTTTTAAAAAGGTCTTCATTTCCCTACTTTCATGCACTACTAGGCTCTGATCAATAAACGCACCAGTTGACCCAGACTTAGTCCCCTTCTAGTAAGTGAAAGGTGTAAAGGACAATGCACAAGTCACAACCTATCATCTCTAAATATTTCCGCGTTAGTATAGTCGGCATCCCATCATTAGATAAAATACATATAAAAAGTTATATCATGTGGCATGGCATTGTCTGCACCCAACACCAGCTGTTAAGTAGGTCTCTTTGAATGAGAAAAGTAAAACCTATGAGAAGACAGGCAACAGTCACAAGCTGATGTAGGGATGTTTTAATCTCCCAAAGACAACGACAAGGACTACCACCACTGCAACAAACATACTCAACACACCTCGTCAACAGCAATAGCGCTCTTCAAACCACGTGTCTGCTGTCCAATCAAAAGTTCTTCATCATACATTGAATCAGTAAGTGGTCCATATACCATCTGCCGATTGTTTGCGAACAAAAACTAAAGAAATATAATAAATATTTAGTTATTCGTATTGTAATCATTATGCGTTCAACAACAACAACACCAAAAAGATGCAAACACGAACCAACAATCGCATCTATGAAATAAGAACAAATTTAGGAAGAAACGTAATTGGTATTCGCACAATTATGTTGTGATATAACCAAAATAAGTTGTAAAGTAAACAAATAGCGTACATGTACATAAATAAGTTGTAAAGTAAACAAATACCGAACATGTACATAAATAGACACGGCTTTAAATTTTTCAGTTTACATTTTAAGAATACACAATGAGATATTTTCGCAGTTTACTTTCCCAGTTTACCAATGACTAGAAAGTAACGCTTCTCGGCCTAATGACTAAGATCAAGTGTAGCTATTTTTTAATTATTTTTTAAACCTCTGATACAATGCTCATTTTGCCAGAGAACATGTCGAACCCTGTTTATATTCGGGGAGCTTCATGCTGGTAACAGGCGATCCAGGGCGCCATTCTAGCTTGCTCTGGGGGGATCACTCCGGATAGCACTTCCTGTCCTTGTGCTTTTCTGGTGCAATGAACCAGGATTGTTCTTGGAATTGAGGACCGGGTGTACCCCAAAATATACAAAAATATGAGATAAGATTTTTGGTGCTTTGCTACTGAATTAATCGTATTCGCACACCACGGATGGGAAGATTTTTGGTGCTTTGCTACTGAATTAACCGTAGTCGCACACCACGGATGGACAGGGGGTGCATCAGAATTTGATATTTTAAAGACTTTATGACATCATAAAACACTCAAGTCAGTGAAAAACAATCGTTTTCCAAGGTTTAAGAAACTCGGATGTTTGAGTAAATATTATCTGGGGTTGGAATTAATAGGAAACAACAGGCAATTCAAAATAATAGCTCTTAAGCCACCATGAATAAAATGATAGCTCTTAAGCCACCATGAATAACTAAGCCCCAACAAATCAAACTGCGGTGCCCGTCCCTGTTATTTGGTCCAGACATTTTCGTCTACTAATTGTATTGGTCACAGTCCCAGGGATTCATCATCACAATGGTCCACAATTATCAGTGAACGAACTTACACATTCTTTCGTTTGGAGGTAGCAACCAAATCCGACATCGGTGAATTCACCGAATGGGAAATCTTTCAATCCTTGTCTGCTGATAGGGCCAGACAGTTGTCCATCTTTTATAGTAACAGAAATCCCTAAAATGATAATATGTACATTAACTTGAAGAAACAAGTAATTATCAAAGATAGATACATGAAAGAAAATCCTAGGTGTGGATGTTTGCAACCTTTTGATATCAAACATATGAAAAGCTTAATTACAAAACATGAAATAAAATACAAATGTAGAATTGATGGGGATTGACTGGCTTTTTTAAAACTACATAAACATCATATGGCAAATGTTAATATCAAATAATTTATAGTTTTTCGTTTATATAGACATTTTCATCAACGGAAATTTCATTCAAATCTTGTTTTCTATTATTCCTGTTAGCTTGTTTCATATATTTAATATTATGAACGTTACAGCAGTATAATAATAGCAGATCAAATAAAATTATCTTATGGCCGATTTCCATTGAGAGTAAATTTCCGCGTGCGTTTTCCATATTTTTAAATGGCTACATTAAAAAAAAGCGCGAGAGTAGTTTAAAAGTTGAAAATAATGTTCTTTTTTAGTTTAACCAATCAAAAACGCGGAAAAGGCACACGCGCGAGGCCTGCGCGGAAATTTTTTCCCAATGGAAATCAGCCTTTATTGATTTACTCATAACTTCGTTGAATTTTTGAAGCAACGTTATTTTCTTTAACAAATTTCCTTAAAATGAAATAAATTTAAGAAATACAGATCAATTTCCGAAATTGTTTTCCGCGTGGAAGCGGTTTTGCTCTTGGGGATATCACTGAGCATGCGTCCGACGCATAATCAAGTCTTTTTACAATGCCCAGTAACATTCTCCACGAGATTCCGTCAGTAAGAAAAAACATGTAAAGCGAAAATTGACTTTAAGTTTTCAGGCAATGTTTTTGGACAGCAATTGTAGGACAGCATATATAATATTGGAAATTCTAGATTTTCAAATTTTAGATTAGCATATATTTAATGCTTCAGTGACTGTTGACCCAGAAATGAATCAAATCGTTACTAATTTCTTTGATATATTGCTTATTCCAGGGGGTTAAATACTGAATATAGAAGGGAAAATAAGTTTGTTAAAAGCTGGCAAGACCTCCTAGTTCTTCATAAAATTATAAACATTTGCAATAAAAAATGTACAACAGACAGGAGGTATTATAACTAAATAATAAATAAGGAAATATATTTACCTTTCCCTGATTCACTACCAAATATATAATGCTTGTTATTTGTGCAAGACGGTTCTTTCCCACAATTCCTATGAAAAAAGTCGATTCCTTAATACTAACCCCATATTTAATGCTACAATGTATTTCATAATCCCTCAAGTTTTGAGTTCTGCAACAAATAGGTATATAGCACGTAGCTTCACCACGGGAGCACATTCGCATGTTGCTGGCATCACTTGTGGTTCATACACACATGAACATTACCTATGGATGTTGCGAAGAGGTAGTCCTCTGCACTGTGTCAGTAACAGGATTTGAACTGGTAATCCCTGGGTTATTCGTCAACCTCTCTACCACTGTACTACACATTAATAAACACATATTAACTTAAACATGAAACAAAATAGCTTTATAAAATGTCTAATGGTAAGCACGTTTTTTGACACGTCATTTATCTGATTGAGCAGTTGATTGAAAAACTGATAGGCAAATTTGATAGCTTTAAATTAAATAAAAACAAGAAGCGCTGTGCGCTTGAAGATCGATGGCTAAGGTTTATGTGGAGGTAAAAAGAGACTGCTAACAGATGAACATTTGCTGTTGATCTGAATGATGCCCACCCTGATTTTTAGAAACATAATCTTGGACACCAAACAAGAGCATATTATTGCTGAAACAGTTGTCCTATTGACACCATTCATGTTCATGCCCCAAAGCTAGCAACCTTACTTCATACAACCTTACTTTCTTGACGAAACATAAGACTGTGTTTGAAACATGGAAGATACGGTTATGCCAAATATGAACTTTGGATTCAATCGAACAAATATATTATTAAGGAAACAGCGATATCCTAATAATAGCACGAGATATAAACTGTTTTGTCAGCAAAATATTTATAGGATGCTTTCAACGAATTAAATAAATCATAAAAAATTTGCTGACATAAACATTCTTTCGTGTCTGAATTATCGTGCTTTTTGTAAAAATTTGAGGCGCATATCAGATCTTGAACCCTTAAGCCTTTATGCATTCTTGGTACAGTTCGTCAAAAGAGACTGAGTCTACCTCTTTGGTCAATCTACTCCACAATTATTGAAGCTTGTCTTGTGATAAAGCTCTGAAGAATACAGAAATGGGGGAACTTTTTATTGTTTTTCGTACAATATACAGTGGAAATGTGTTCCTACAATGTTTCATATCCACAGCTATGTCTATTCGTTTCATTTTTAAACACGTTAAGGAAAAGTCACTAGCCAGAAATGGTGGTACAACCTCCAGAATTCCAAAATTTCTGTTATTGGTTGTAGCTTCCATGCAATGAAAACTAATCAACGATAGCGTTTTATTTTGTATTGAAGTTACAATTGTACACTTCCCTTTCAATACGGTAATAAATAAACAGGAAAAAAAACACAGGAAAAAAGTAAGTTTTGAGGTAACTAAAAACTGCAAACTGGTATGCAGAACTTGGTAACGAGCAGTGGGTAGTTTCTGCTGGGTTGGTTACACTGAATTTCAAAACAAAGGTATATGGGTGATCAAGCGAGGGGGAAATTAATTTTTGAGGAAACAGCAAAACATAAAAAAAAGTCTGTATTAATTATTTTGAAGGTGAAACAACAATTACGTAGGTACTACTTTATGAAATAAAGAAAATACATAATGGGGGCTAAAATGACTAATCATTTTTGAAAAAATAGAGCAACAAAACAATCTTATAAAAGGGAGTATAAAGCCCTGGGTCTCATGTTGGGAAAACAGATATGACACACAATGCAATCTTCTATATGCAATAACCGGGATTAACGAAGAAGTGAAGAGGCCAAGTGTACTGGGTCTCTCCCCTCTTGGAAAGGCTACAGATACATAAGTCAAAGATTAGATACACACTTGAAGTATCTTTATTTTTAAATTTCATAACATTTCATACTAAGAGGAAAGATGAATTAAAGATAAGTACATATCATAAGATCACAAAAGGGCGTGGTTAGTAAATATCACAAAGATCATCAAAAGGCGTGGTTGCTAATTACATTTTGATAGATGAGTAAATATCATAAGATCACCAAAGGGCGTGGTCGCTAATTACATTTTGATGACAATATGCTACCAATTTTGATGACAATATTGTAATATCCTATTTACCAAGTTTTCAGGCTTCGCAGTAACTGTAAGAGACATTTCTGAAAAAATCCTAATTACATTTTGATGTCAATGCTTTAATGTCTTATCTGGCCAGGTTTCCAGGATTTGTGAGAACTGTATGGTACCTGTCTGAAAAACTTCTGTGGAGGAGAGTAAACGTCTTAACATCTCATACCGCATGGTCTTACCAAGTATCAAGGCATCAGAGTAACTGTAAGATACATTTGAGAAAAAGCCTCTTGTGGGGGAGAGTAAATTTATAACACCAAAGGGAATGGTGATTACATTTTGGAATGGCAATGTCTTCATGTCTTATCTGACCAAGGTTTCAGCATTCATGAGAACTGTATGAAAAAGCCTCTGTGGAAGAGATTTAAACAAATGTTCAGAAGGGGAAAGTTCCTCCCACTTGCGGAATCTTCCCCGCAGGTCTGATTTGCACCCTCTGATTGATTTATCTCAACTGGCGGTCAGGGTTGTTATTTTTTAAATATATATACATGTACCCATGCTTTGGTTCTTATATTTTTTATATACATACCCATACACTTGCATAGAATAAACAGGTCATCTAAATTAGTAATCTCAGCATTAGTGAGATCGCATTGAAGAGGTTCTTGGATCGATACCCCTTCAATCCAGATATTTCCTCTCTTCCTTGAACTTCATCAGAATCAGTCTACCTTTACAAGAATAATATTCTAAGTCTACCAGGAGGACTTTCCCCTTCCGAACATTCCATAATAATTTCATTTTGATGACAATGCCACAGCGTCTTATCTTACCAGATAGGCTTCACGGGCACTGTAAGAGAACCTCTGCAGAAGAGAGAGAACATCATGACGTCACCAAAGGTATTCATATGGTGAAATTATGCGATGAATCAATGACTTTTCCTCTCAAAATAATCTTTAAGAAAGCACTTAAATCAGGCTAATATCCAGATCAATGGAAAAAAGCTAATGTTGTGCCTGTTCATAAGAAGGAAAGTAAAAATTTGTTAAAAAATTATAGACCAATTTCTTTGTTGCCTATTTGTGGAAAGAACTTTGAAATATGTATTTATGATTCACTATACACTTTCTTTGAGTCAAATGATTTGTTTTCTCCCTGTCAAGCAGGATTTCATAAGGCAGATTCTTGTGTATCACAGTTACTGGCTATAACTTACGAGGGCTATTCAAATTTTAATGTATCTCCTTCCCTTGAAACACAAGGTATATTTCTGGATAGGCATTTGACAGGGTCTGGCAGGTTTAATATTTAAATTGAAAACGTATGGTATTACTGGTCCTCTTTAAAATATTATAAAAGGTTTCTTAGCTAATAGAATGCAAAGAGTAGTACTAAACAGACAAACCTCATCATGGAAGGATGTTTTAGCTGGTGTGCCTACAAGTTCAATTCTAGGTCCTTTGCTAATAAAGGATTCAGCCTTATTAAATGCCTTTATAGATTCTCACCAAGACAATTACTGATCAATATTATATTTACAAATCTTTTATCAGACCTCATTTATACTATGGGGATATAAATTATGATAATCCATATAATGAATCCTTTTGTCAAAAAATCGAATCTGTTTAATATAATGTGTCTTTAGCAATTACAGGTGCTATTCATGGTACGTCTTGTGAAAAATTGTATCAGGAACTAGGAACAGATTGCTATAAGGCATCATTTTCCCCATATTGCACTAATAACTGGGATCAGCTTGATTCTAATATCCAAAACTCTCCCTTGATTTCGATTTTTAAAAATGTACTTCTGAAATTCATACGTCCAGATCGGATGTCTATTTACAGTGTTCATAACCCATATGGACTTAAATTGCTAACTAGGCTCCGTCTTGGTCTCAGTCATCTCCGTGAGCATAAATTTCGCCATAATTTCAATGATACTATCGACCCTTTCTGTTTATGTGGAACTAATGTAATTGAAACCAAATGAACATTTCCTTTTACATTGTCCCTATTTTTCTGTTCAACATACTTTACCCTTTGACAATCTCTGCGCCAACAATGTTTTTATTATTCCGTTAAATAGCCCCTCAATCGTTAATCTCCTTCTGTATGGTATTAAAGCCTGTAATACCAACCAGAATATAATTATTATTTCTAATGTTATTACATTTATACTACAGTCAAAGAGATTTGAGGAACCATTCATGTGATCTATTAGTGATGAATTATAGAATTTAAATATATTTTGACCTGTATATATCTACTTCTACGTATGCTTTATATTTTGGTTTATTCTTTGTTTAAGGGGGTTGCCCCTGGCGATATCACGTATGTGCCTTGTGGGGACAACTTCCTTTGTTGTAGTCATGTATTGTTCTGTTGATTGTAGGTATGTCCATTTGTATTTATTGTTTTGTTCTTATTTTTTATTGGTTAAAGTGTGTCAATGTTGTAAATTATAAAAAAAAGAAAACAAAAGAAAACAAAAGGTATTCATATTTCGATGACAATACCTTAATATCTTATCTTACTAAGTTTCCCGGCTTCATGGTAATTTCTAAAAATCATTCATTTCATTTTAAATGTAATCTTGTGTGTTCTGTCTAACAGTGAAAATTCTTTAATGACAGACACAAGTGTTAACAAAAGATACGATGGCTAGGCCATCCATTAATTAATTAGTATTGCAGAATCAATGTTGATAAATTTGAAAAATATTTTGGAAGATTCGTAAGGCCTTACCAGACCTCAAATTATTTTTTAATGAAGTACAGAGTTGAGATCCCAATTCTTCGCCAAAAGTTATTATTTTAATGAAAATTTCAAATCACTACCACAAATATCATCCACGGTCTCTCTACCGAGAAATTTGTATTTTAAATCCGTTTTTCAAGAAACTGAGAAGAAAATAATGGCATGATGTCATGTGATATAAATTCAGGAAATGTCTATTTTATTTATTTATTTATTTTGCATCACCCAAAGTCATTAAAAAAAATCTTATTGAGTGTGAAAATGTTGTATGTTATTGAACTTACTTCAAGTATATGTCATCAATGGCAATGTCTGAAGCTTTGCCATGACCACGAATGGCTGTTATACGTAATCTTACTATTTTATTTTTGAACTCCTAAAAAATAATACAAGGAATCATTAAAATAAATACAATTCCCTCTAGTACCATTCAAGTAAAAAAAAGACTTCAGTATGCGAAGAAAGTTACTGAACGGTCTTTTTCTATTTATTTTTGAGTTGCTAAAATGTAATTTTAATTGAGTTTGGTTAAGAAAACTGGAAGCAAATGTCTAATTCTGGCATTTAGGTACACCACGCTTCATATTCAAATAAGAAATTATATTATATTGATAACTATTGACTGAAGAATTTTTTACCAACAAATAATTGTTATCTTGTTTGTTTGTTATTCATATTAACTAACAATTAATTAACAATTAGTTCATTTGCAAGATTGAAGTTACGGGTGGTGGTAATTCTGATTCTTATTATGACCAGGATGATAAGATTACCACTACAGGTTGGTATTCCTTTGTCAAGTACAGAAAAGATGTCATGCTGATTGGCCAAATCAACATTTTCACGTGACCAACAGGGCGTTGGTACAGGCCCGTACAAATAGTTTTAATACAGAGGTTAAGCAACCAAGATTCTACGATGATAACGTAAAAATTCCAACATCGTCATAGTAGAAATTCGGTTAACAAATTTATAGTTAAGCAAATTAAAACATTCAAAATGACAGATTTCTATCACCTTGATCACCTACGCAGTAAGATTTGACTTTAATGATTCTTAAAATCATAACCAGTACATTGGTGTATACTGCAACGAGAAATCCACTGTTTTTACGTTGTAGATTTTCTGCGACGAAGCAGGGTAACATACAGGAGAGAAATATCCTACACAACAGAGGATTCCAGAGCTCTTGTACTACTACGTCATAGTAGAATCTCGGTTGTTTAACCTCTCTAATAAATTTCATAGAAACCATAATGGTAGCTTATTATATAAACAAACTTTCCTTGGTGAAAGAAAATAAGGCAACATAATATAAATTAATTTAATTTAATGATATTAAATGACCGGTTTCATAGATTAAAATATGATCATAAACAAACATTGCCACGCTATAGAAAAAAAAAAGATTGTAATAACAAAGTTAAAAGTAAACTTGAAAATACAAGAGGTTGGGCTATTAACGACCATTTTCTACTATTTTAACAACAAACGTATGTATCTCCAATATGACACATAACGTTTGTTGTTAAAAGAGTAGAAAATGATCGTTAATAGCCCAAACTCTTGTATTTTCTCAACTTAGCTATGTAGCAGTATAAAAACATAGCAAGTTTAAATTTCTATTGTAGGTGTATATTAGCTTTGGTCCAACACACAGGCCTTGCAGGCTCGGTCTCCATTAGCTTAACCTCAGGCTTTGTATTTTTCTGTACACACCAACAAAGAGTCAGTGTCCCGTTAAAGTTGACTTCCAAAATGAAACAAAACTCTGGTCATTCTGTTGGAAATCTGAGCTTGATATTATGACACCACAATTCTCTGGTGCAAGATTTACAAACATCTCCTATTTCGTCAACTTAACATTCAATAACTATAATTTTTAAAGTAATTCACAATAATGATATTTTAGGAAAGATCTAACATAGGCAAACCTAACAAAAGAAAAGAATAAATTATTCTTTAAATCTTTGATAGTATATACATTCACTTTTTTCAGTTTTGCTAACCGCCAAAAAGATCCTTGATCACCTTGTTCAATCCACAATTGTTTCCAGAATGAGGTAGTAGTTTGGATATCCACTTGAAGGCTTCCCATTTCACTTCTCTCAGTCTCCATGTAGTACCAGAATTCAGGTCTACAATCGGCTTCCACGTGGAACCAAACGCTCACAAATCTCAACTAAAACAGCAGTATATTACCAACTTACTAAGGTTCTGTATATATAAGACACAATATGCACTCAAACTTGTTTACAACTGGGTATGGGTAGAAGAAATATTCAGGGCTATATGAGCAATTGCTTCTTTAGAACAGCAAAAAAATGCTTTGCCTTTTAGAAGTCATATTTATGCATAACATGGCTAAATTTCTGAAATTCACACTTGATGATCTAAACAAAAACATAAACTGGAGAACAATTTATAATAAAGAAAAAATGATTAAAATTGTTTCTCTGATATGTGAAACAATAGATAAAAATAGTTTTACAGTATTTCAACTTCAACTAAGCTGACCAAATGTATTATTGGAATGGCCCATGAAACACAGCTATATAACATAGATAAATAGATTCAGCAATGCCAGACGTTTATAAAAACTCTCTTGAAGCATAAAACATATCATTATAACTCTTTATTAACGGGCAGCCATTTTGAGCGGTCCGATATGGAAAATAGAGCCTTTTCATTGGCTGAAAAGGTCTTAATTCTGGGTCTTTATAGAGACATAATAACCTTGCGTGCTTAGCAACCCAATATGGTAGCTATTTATGTAAACAAAGAAAAATATTTTTTTTAAGCATTCATGCAAGAACAACATAGTTTCAATCCTAAAATGAATGAAACTAGGGGACCTATGTGTTCAGTTCACATCTATGAGCTCTTCACAAGCAGAAGACCCACAAGGTAATAAGAAAGACGACTCACCATTCTTCTTAACGATGATACCAGATGGACAAATTAAGAGCAATATATTGTATTATTTTCCGTACCCTCGGCAAAAATTTGCTTAGTAAATTTATGAAGGATACATCTTGGTTCATTCGACTGGCAATCATCAAGCTTGCTAACCACTCAGCTTGAAAAACAAATATCAATACGTTTCTGAATAACGATGTACAACTGATGCACGTTTCACAATTAAGTTTATTTAAAAACATGGAGCTGAATCCATTTTTTGTGGAGTTAACTAATATATCAAACTGTTTTAACATAAATATATAGCAAAACACACAGCTAGAAAATTATAAACTTCTTCGGATGTGATGATACAATTTTGTGCATATTCTGTTGAAGTACAAGTTTAAAATTCCAAATATGGTCATTGTAAATAAAGATTTCCTATAAAAGTTAAATATCATTCGAATATGCTAAAGGAATGAATATTATGTTTTATTTTTTGCCTGGTTTCCATGAGTTATAGCTGCTAGTTAATAAATACAATACTAACTGTTTGGTATATTCTTTACTGGGAAATTCACCCTCTGTCATCGTAACACCCTCGCAAACTCAGGCGTCACTTAGACCTTGGGCAATATTTTGTGGTAAAGAATATAAGGTTAGTGTATTATTAAGTGTCATGCTCTGGAATCGGCTCCAAAGAGTATTGGTATTAAACAAATTCCTACATAATAAGAAAACCCTTTTATGATTCCACCCATATTAAAAATGGAATATTTGTCAAAAGTATATGTGTGGACTAATTTATTTAATACATTATTTGCCCAATGTACTCTCATCCGAGGTTCTAGTACTCTAATTTGAGTATAAAATAGAGGATAGAATATATAATATTATATTTAATACCAAAGCAATCCTGTTTATTAATTGTTCATTAAATTTCAAAAAGCTCACAGATGGGACGATGTTTCTGTTCTATGATGAGTCAATATTGTTCTACCTCTCAAAATAATTTTTGAAACAGCTCTAAAGTCAGGAGTTTATCAGTGTCAATGGAAAAAGACAAATGTCCCTAATTGCAAGAAAAAAATAACAATATTTGTTTAAAAAAATTACAGAACAATATCTTTCTTGCCTTCCATGGGAAGATTTTTGAAAAATGAATTTAAGATACACTTTATTGGTACTTTGATTCAAATAACATACGTTCTGCTTGTTAATCAGTTACTTTCTATAACCCATGAAGTGTATTCAAGATTTGACAAGTGTCCTCCTCTGGAAACACGGAGTGTATTTTTAAATATCTCTAATATATGTGGCACAAAGGGATACAGAGAACATATGGCATTATCTTTTAAAACACTTATACAAATCTCACTAAACGGTGAAACTTCAATGTGAAGTGACCCAAGGTCCAATTCTTGGGGTCCTGTTTTTTCTTAACTACATTAATAAACGATTTTCCAGTTGACCTTCAATCAAATGTTAAAACGTTAATATATTTGCTGATGACACCTCTCCCTATTTTCTGTTATGACTGATAATTTTCTTATATAATTTTTAAAGCAGATTCCAAAGAGCACGTGTGTATTTTAACAAGTTATTGACATATATAAATAAAGATTGTTTTATGCTTCAAGAGTATAGACTGGTCCTACTACTAGTGTGTCACATTTTCTCTGCACTTTGAACTCTGATTTACAAAATTTATACTACACAGGGCTGCACTACAGAGGCACATTTTCATATTCAACACTGATATCACTTGTGGCACAAACAAACAAACAAACAAACAAACAAACAAACAAACAAACAAACATGATCTATGGATTTTGCAAAGAAGTCGTCCTTTGACCTGTACTGTGACAGGGCTTGAACCCGTAACCTCTGGATTGCGTGTCCAAGTTGTTAGTACCATGTTGAATCTCTTACTCATCACAATATACATATAAAAACATATACAAGAATAAGAATGAATTGCTTTTGTACCCTGTTCCCGATAGGTACACCAGAAGCTTCCATAAAGGCAAAATTTCCAGAACCATTGTTTGTTGTGTGATCATATAGTGGCCCGGTACCTGTTGTAGGTGTACCACTCCTTGAAAATGACCAGTCACCTTCATCATTTTTTGACTGGTAGAATGGATATGTAATAATAGGTTCATCTTTACCAAAGGTTGTTTTGTTTAGTAAATTACAGTTCAAGTTTCTATAAATAAATAAATATAAAAATAATAGTGTAATATTACTACGAGGAAACAGAAATAAAATTGATCTGTAAAAGTAAGTATGTGGTAAGAGGAAGCTTCAACTTTAACATTGGTTCTCTTTTTTTCCCATAAACAATACTACAGTAATTTATGTTATTAATGTCATTGTTCATAAATTAGATACCTCATTATGAATTATGAAGAAACAAGTATAAACAAATATTACTCCAAACAGAGTTTAAAAACCAGAATGCCATTTCGAAAATTCAAAATAGTAGACAATTTCTTGCATATCAGAACAACAGAAGTCCGTTACTTGATGATATTGTGGTGCCATGGAGTCAACGGAATTCCATTACTTGATGTGACCGAGTGTAACTCGCATATAATAGAATTAATTTTAGGAGGGAAAACATATTTTCATTCTTATCTGGATTTAGAGATTTTTCGAGGAAACAGTAGGTGCTAATGAACAATTGTGCATGTGTAGAAGAACTCTCAAACTCGTCTCAATTTATAACAGGGATTTACATTCACAGAGGAAACCACATTAGGAGAACGTTAATGTAGTCTGGGAGAATGTTAAAACATATTTGCTAAATTTTCTCATTAAAACGTTTAATGTAATGGAGCATACAACCAAAGACAGTAAGATTTTATTCAAGGATATTATTTGCAACATCACTCACTGTAACATGCCTATGTAATTTCTGTAACAGTGTTGATGAATGTCCAATATTATGCACAACTGTTAGTAACATTATGATGTACTGTAAGTCTTCTTTTGATCATAGTGTAATAATAGGAATTGTTAACCAATTGGAGTATTTTAATCATTATATTAGTTCAACTCATAAGTTTGGATATGTCACAAAAAAATTAGATATTGATATGACAGGCAATACTTACCCAGCTCCATTTACTTTTATCCGAGCACTTATCACAAAAGATTCCCTATTTCCAAGTAGAGAACGCAATGATCCTAAATTCAACGAACTACTGCTTCCATCCAGTTCAACAGCAAAATTGGTTCTCTGAAAAAAAATGTTTCAAATTAATTACCACTCAAATCATGCATTTTCTACAATATAAATACACACACACACTGATAGCAACAAATTGATATGGAGTCATTCTTTATTTTAGTACAAATTTAATGCAACTCTCCTAATTATGGATCTTGGCATCTCGGTTTTTTGCTTTGTTTTATTTTTGTGGATTATTTTATAAAGTTTAAACATTGAGAGTTTTATAAACATGCACATACTAAAGAACTACATGACAGGAGCACATTTGCATGTTACTAGTAACACTTGTCATGTATACATTACCATTGTGCCACATCTTCATGCAGTTGTTTGTAAAAATTATATTGATCATTGTGATCATTTGAAGGGATATGCCTATCAAATTAAAGTGTGTGAATATTTTTTTACTTGTGTAGAAAATATTTTTACCTTGAGAGCTACAGTCTTTAGATTAGAAAATATTACATTTTCTTGTGAGAAGACATACAAACCAACTCTTCCACCAGTGTAACTTGTATCATACAGCTTCCCAGATGTCAAAAACAGATTTCTCCCACTCTACAAATATAAGAAACATGCTTATTATTACATTAAACTTCGTGTTATATAATTATTATATCAGCACATGTATTAATAAGAAAATTATGTCCCAAACAATTTAGTATAGAATCAACTAATGTATCTAAAAGGGCACATATTACATACTTCATATATACTTCTAACATTAGAAAAAAAGAGAAAAAAAGATATGTTTGTTTGTATTATTCAAAGCAATGTAGTTAGAAAGAGGAGCAGTAAATTAAATAAGCAAATATTAAACTCACATCTTTATACCAGTTTATCTCTATTTCACCAGAATCAGGGTGATGTACCAACACCCAGTTATAAACCATATCGAAGTCCCATTTTTGTGACTTATCATACCAAAGAAGCTGGGCCTCATTCTCAGTGTTTCCAGTTTCCCACAAGGCATCACGTAATGAAAATCCAGGGCCTGTAGCTGAATTGACTTTCTAAATTAATACACTGTTTCATTAATGAGGCCTTTAGTATTCAACACTAGTAGATTCCCCCAAAAAGAATTTTGAAAATTTCAACTTCTCTAAAATCTTGTTTTAAAATGAAGTTATTTGCTGGTTAGGTAGTTGCTATTATTAAACCTTCACAACCTTGGTGCTATTGTAGTGATAAAATCTTAAGAAAAGTACTTGACGTTTTATTGGCCTATTCCATGCCACTGCTATTTTACTGGATTTACGAAAGTTTACAAGAACAATTATCCATCAGATCTGCTCTAACAAACAATTTTATACTTCTGTCTAGCTAATGGTTAGGTAGAATTTGATAGATTTAATTTCCAAAAAAAGAAAGTTTTTGTTGTCAAGAAACTAAATACTCTGTTTCAAATATTTGCAATAAAAGGTTGTACAACTTTAAATAATTATTTAATTAGAACTTAACTCGTTATATGGAAAATCAGTGCTTTTTTATGAAATATTTTTAGTTCTTTATGTAAAGTTGTGATTGCTAAAAAATATTATTAAAATTCAAATAAAAAATAGAAAATACTTCAGTACTTATAATTATAATAAAGTTTAAAATGTAAATGATTAATGGTCTTTAATTTAATATATATTTTCTTTACCTGTATTTCTGACATTTCATAATGTCTAAACCTGCCCCTGGTTATCTTATCTACATCTTATAAAAAAATTTGATTTCAATATGCAGGTACCATGAAAATTAAAATATACCTTCAAACTTATTCCAATTCTACCAACTGGGGATGGTTTTAATTTTTGTGATGACATATAACTTTGCGTGATAGCTTTCCATGAGATGACATAGAAATGTCTAAAATAATTAAATAAGATATACCTTGTATTCCTTTCACAATCAAAATAATTAATTTTAGCATGAAAACGACATTGAATTAAAACCAATGACCTTCATTAACTAATTTTGTTTTGACTTATCCTGCATGTAAAATACAAACACAATTAATATAGATCTACAATCGACAAAGACAAAAAAGGCATGGAATCTCAATGTAGTTAATTTCCCTTTAAGTGCACAGAAAATAAAATTAGAGTGGTGGAGTGCAGATGGCAGTGCAGTGTTGTCATTTTAGATTTGGCTTGGAGAGCACCTTAGGATTGCCTCCCGATAACTAGGCAAGCTGCTGGAATTCGCAACGTTTCCAGGTCCCTGAATGTGCGGTCTCCACGATAACGCTGTATTGCTAGCTACTGCCATTTCATCTTTATGGTAATGACAGACGGAATGGTCAAAACATTTTCACGTACCTTTAATGAAGATTTCTTTCATTTAAATACTGTTTACCAGTGATTTCACATACCAGGAATGGTGATTTCAATTGAAAAAACACTGTTTAACGACAATTTTATGGCCCATAATAAAAAATGTATTTCACTAAAATACAGTTTAACAGCAATTTCACATACCGAGAACTGTAGTTTCTTTCATCAAAACACAGCTTAATAGCCATTTCACAGACTATTAACGTTTATTTTTTCATCAAAGCACAGTTTTACAGCGATTTCTTGTAACTTAACGAAGATTCCTTTCATTAAAATGTTGTTTAACAACAATTTCACATACCGAGAAAGGTGTTTCTTTTGTCAAAATAATGCTTAACAGCAATTTCACATACCGTTAAAGGACCGTCTACAAATTGTGGCTAAATTTGACAAACGCATTTCCGGCTATTTTAACATGCGTATATTTTCGTAGCCACTTTTAGCCACTTAAAACGGCTAACTAATATTTATTAGCCGAA
>JANTOQ010118598.1:0-10006 GCA_027564595.1 Bythotiara depressa | reverse complement strand
AGAACTACATAGGGTTACTCATAGATTATATATGAAATTTAGTAGGATGGTTTCATGTATGTAGTATGTAGTATGTAACAGTCAAATACTTTCACATATTACATATAGACAGAAAAATGTATGATTTGTTATACCATTGAGATACATATTTTTTAAACTTTAATTACAGTGCATATGCATGTGGAAAGGTTAAAGAGGCTGCACTAAGCTCGCATGTATGGGTGCAAGGGATGGGGTTGAACATTTACATAGAGCCCCTTAATGTTTTTTTATTTTTTTAACCTTCTATTTTCTATATCTGTTGCTATTAGGTTTGCTTATCACTGAGGCTTGGTATGGAAAGTTCTTATCAAATACATCAAGGTATATTTATAGCAAATACATTGTTTACTTAAATGAAACTAACTAAAGAGTAGCAGTTGTTTTTATTGTTTGTTGTTTTAAAAAAACTACTTCGTTAAAAATATTTATCCAAAATATTTATCCAACTACAACAATATATCATATGCTAAAGATGACATAAACCTCTCTTTTAAAGTACTTGAAATAGAAAAGTTCCATAAAAATTTATGTTTAACAACTTCAAAAACCAACAAATAATATACGAATGTGCATTTAATGGTGTAACCCTGTGCAATGTGTGTGTTTATTGATGATATTTACCACTGCAATGGTTTCATGCGTAATAACGTTTTGTCACTCAGAAAACTTTGCACTGTAAAGGAAATTGTAATATAAATGCAATGTCTTCTGTGTGCCAAAACGTCATTATAACTGAAATCATTGTAGTGGTGAATATTATCAATACAGCTATTATCAATTATTATTATTTGGCGAATATTTATACAGGATAAAATTACTCTTCAATGCATGAAACGCTATTCTGCGTGTCCTTGGAAAAAAGAGAATAGATATAAAATATATATACAACAGTAAAAAAGTAGGTAATATACAAATGTAAAAAATCATACAATAGTAGAAAAAAGTTAGTAATATACAAATGTAAAAAGTTAAAACTATTTACAGTTATTATTTAAAATAATCTTTGGGGGCTTCATTAAATTTCGTTGTGCTTTCAATTTCTCTTACGTCAGATGGTAACGAGTTGAAAATGCTAAGCACCTTAAAAAAGTGAATAAGATGAAATGCCGTAGCAAAGCCAAATATTTTTCAACCGTTGCTATGTTTAATATAATTATCATCATGGTGCATACTATGGCATACAAAATTTATACGGTGATTATACTAAATGTATAACTTTTTATTGAAAAGTTTATTGAAAAGTTTTCCAATGTTTACTTTTTTGTAGATACTGCACATGCTCATAGCTGCGGTTTCATCTGCACATGCTCATAGCTGCAGTTTCATCCTGGTAATAGAAAGAGACATATCAGCATGATTTTTGTTGTTGATTTAAAGTTTTATCTTCTTTGTTACTTTCAGGTTAGAAGATGTGACATCCCCGTACGTGATCAACGTAACAGTTCCTGTACAATGTTTAGTGAAAGATTCGAAACTCATACTGACCAACTCCACTAAGGTATGATTCTACTCCATGGATATTGATTTCCTGGCCCTTGATCCTTTAATGCACAGTGTCCCGGAAAGGAATCAAATCGTTGGTAATTTATTTGTTAATTTGCTTTTTTCCAGGGGTTAATTATTAGAAATATAGTGTAAAATAAATTTGGTTAAAACTGATATGATCCCCTGGTTCCTCATAAATTTAAAAGGTTTCCAATGGGAAGTTTACTGTCACAGTAGATTTTACATTTCTTCTTCCCAGTACCAAAAATTATTTAGAAGATTCCAAAAATGATATTTGATAAGTAATGTAAGAACACTTTTTTATATGCTTGCGTAATCAAAATTTAATAGGAGCACTTGATCAAGTCTGAAGTTAGTATGAAACGCAAAGTACGTCTTAAACAAACGTTTCTACAGCTATCAGAGTCAATTGTCACATAAAGATTGCATTCATTATCCGTACGACTTAAATAACCATATGACCAAGTTTGAAGTCCGCCTGACAACTGGACATTACGTTTCTAGAATTTATATAAATTATATAATCTAAACAGAGCCTAAGTATTTGATGATGTCATCAACGGGCGTGGTCACTTGTCTCATTAAGATTGCATTGTCTTAATTAATCATCTGAACAATTTTGAAGTCCGTATGACTAGTTGATGTTACTTTTCTATAATTTCTAAAACGTTAGTCATGTATACAGGGCCCAGTATTCGATGATATTATTGGTGGGCGTGGTCAGTTGTCTCATTAAGACTCGGTTGCCTTAATTAACATTTTGGCCAAGTTTGAAGTCCGCATGATTAGTAGACGTTACTTTTCTAGAATTTTATATAAATTATATAAACTAAACAGAGCCTAAGTATTTGATGACGTCCTCAACGGGCGAGGTCACTTGTCTCATTATGAATGCATTGTCTTAATTAATTATCTGACTAAGTTTGAAGTCCGTATGACTATGTAGTGGATGTTACTTTCCTATAATTTATATAAATTATATAGAGTAACGGTTGACGGGCCGTTTGAACATGATTAACTTGAAAAAGTGACCAAGAGTAATAAAATCTCCCACAGCCAGACAGTACACGCGTTAATCAAAGATACGATTTCCATCGATTAATAACCCATTATATCAAGTGTGAATTCAAATTTATGTTTTAATTGGTGGAGTTCTTGTCTGTTTTTTAAAGATTTATGTGAAATTAGGGAAGCCGGATTCGCGGTACGGTGCTCAATCATTCACCGCTCCTTGTGCGGCTTTCCTTCAGGGTGCCTGCATTGCTACCTTCAAATACCCATATGAAACAGAAAGGTTTTTTCGGCTTCAACACCTCAACAGTCAAATCCTACCATTTTTCTTCTCATAAAAATCCTTATTTTTGAAACTGCTACAAGAAATTAATTAATTTAAGTCAATGCAATTTAAATGTTCATGTTAGCCATTACTGACGAGGAATCCAAAATTTAAGAAATCTTTTCATTGAAAACCAACAAAACATTATGTAACGTAATTCTGGAAATGTCTTTTATTGATTGATTGATGCTAAATTTTTATGTATTTAGTCACAACTGAGTGGATTTTACGACCCGTGTATAGACGTAGACAAAGTACTGAAGATCACCTACGAATTTCGTGATGCTGTACACGAAGCAACTTTTAAAGACAAAGAATCTGTAGGAATTCCTAAGAAATGTAAGAGATATGTTAAAGATTTAACACATTAAGTCTGTACCCCGGGCAATATATTTTATTGATGAAAGATTTTGCGTTTCATGATTTTCCATGGGAAGTATTCGTGTTATTTTTAAAGGCTTCATTATTTAGTGCAATTGTTGACAAATAGTATGTCGCATGTAGCAAGGAACAGGAAAAAGTTTGTTTTCCCAGCAGAAATCGTGAAATTTCGATACGATACCATTCTACTCTACTGTAAATTATATGCGCATTAGGGGATGATTTGCTTTTTCCAGGGGGTTAATTATTGGAAATACGAGGTAACATAAATTGGGTAAAGCTAGCAAGACCCCCTGACTCCTCGTATAATTATAAAGGTTTCTATACAAAGTTTAATTTAATTTATCCAGGATGTATATTCAAGCATTAAAAAATAGTTAAAATATTATTTTGAATATATGAACCAAAATTACAAGAAACCTCCGTATTTCAAAGACAAGTTCCTCCTCCAAACCACGAGTTAAGGCCGATTTCCATTACTGCATTTTTGCCCGCGCGGGCGGAGCGCACGAGCTGAGAAGTTGAATATTCTCAACTTCAACGGCGGACAAGCGCGCAAAAGCGAATTGAGCATGCGCAAAAACGTTCGCTCCGCCCGCGCGGGAAAAAATGCAGTAATGGAAATCGGCCTTTAAATTCAACGCTTTGACGACTTAATAATGTCTTGTTGGAGTTACCTATACCTGCCTTATAAAGGTTGGTCATCAGATCAAAGTGTTAGCTAAATGACCGGTTAACGATCGTAGTATTACGCCCTACTATAGCACCATGGGCAATGCATGCAAATTAAACGGTTTTGTTAATTTTCTTCATGCACATGGTTACTTTTTTATTTATTTATAGCGCACATAATATCAACAAAGATCTCTTGACGATGGTCCTAGATTAGATTAGATTCTTACAACACTCCATCGTAGAGGCTATTACGGCACAAAGATTAGGATGTTATCAATATAATCAGTTCAAAATAGTGAATTTGGCACAGCATTGAGGAGAGCGTCTGAGAAGGAAAGCTATGCTTTCGTGTCGAGAATACGTTATGCAGAGTGTGTTGAAATAATCGTTGCGTAAATTGGTATGATTTTCGTACATATAGATCCATCAAACCTTTCAGTCACTTTAGGAGATACTTGATGAAGCCACGTAGAAAGGTTGCTTTAGTGCCATCTTTCAAAACATATTCATAAAGCCTAACTTCCACTGGCTGAAATATATTCTTGAAAGGAAAATTCTCGTCGAAGTGTACCAGTATGAAAGGTTTCAATTTTCCAATTTCTTAAATTTCTTTGCAAGTAAATTTTTCTGTCGTTAGATTTTTCTTTATTGGAAATTCGAAATTCGAACTGAAAGGTCAGTTAAATTATCAGTCGTTTCTTTAGTTTTTACTTGATTTTATGGCACTCTTCCCCCTGGCGCTCGCCTGATTATGTAAATTTTATAGAACGACCCTCCTAGTCTAAATTAAATTACCCCTTGTGAGATTACCAATTTTTAAAGTTTGATTAACTAAGTCACTTACGAGAGGTGAAATACACATGTCCAGTTATACAACCTTATCTGCTCATTTTACTTAGAGATGCTATTATTTACCTCGGTTATCTTATAAGCGTTGTTTGTGGGAGATTTCTGTTAATAAAAACCTTCAGAAGCCGGGATTTCTCCCTGAGGAGTACTTGTGTTTTTCTTTATACTCCTGGATTACGCGCTGTCACATTTCAGTTTTAAAGTAGGCTATTTTTACAAGGTAAAACAAAACCACAGTTAGAAGCTTATAATTGGGCAGAAGCTATTGAATACACTCTGACTAATAAGTAATACACCTGGTTTGCGAATTGCTTTTTGTGCGTCGATTTGAAACTAACATTAATTTAAAGTCATTTCATCATTTTCTACTTACAGATGATCTATATAGTGCTTACCAGTGTCTTATATCTAAGATTGCTGAGTAATGCTTGTACTGCAGTTATCCAATTGTTATACAACTGGTTCTGCACTCAACATTTCATCATCACTTTCTTTCTAATGAGTGATATATACTCATCGAAATAGAAAACTGATGTTTAAAATGTATGTCAAAGGAAAAAATGAATAAATAAATAAAGGAACAGAAAAACCTCGTTTATTCAAGCCTGTTCTTTAAAATATCAAATACAAGATTCAGTCCTGTTATATGCTTCTGTTTGTTGTTATTGGTTTACAACCGTAAATAAATATTTCGTAAATAAATATTTTGTTTATCATGTTCACGATTTATGTATTTTCAAATTGACTAAACGGCAAATATAAATATTTGAATGAAACCGTTTTGTTTCTTGCTGTTAAATACAAATGGAAAATGTGATTTATTAAGCATACAGATGGAGAGTGTGAGATACTACACATTTGTAGTAAAATGTAGATTATCGGGGAGCGATGCGTTGAGTGAAAATGATCAAATTTTGAAACTAAATTTTTCCCAACTTTTTCTAACCGAGACAATTGTTTTTCCTTATTTTTATGGCCGTTACAGTTATAGTGGATCCTAGGTTTTTAGAACAAGGGACCGAGAAGATACTACGAAATATAATTGATTCTTGTCTTCAACGACGCCACAAAGTCCCCAATTTTTCCATTTTAAGACACCCCCTTTGAAACTGTGCTATTTGACCACGGTTACTTCAGTTCTAAGGTACCTAAGATCCCAAGTCATCGTTAATTTGATCAACTAAAAAAAGTTTATATTTTAGACCGTTTCGACGCAGTCTCGTTATTTGTGGAACACGTTTTTTTTTTGGCACCTTTGTCTCAAATTATTATGTGGAGGATAGAGGAAATCTACGGTCATGACCCTGACGGACAAACAAAGTGGAATAGCCTGCTATGAATGAGACAAAATGAAAGAAGAAATTACAAAACAGAAGAAAATTGTATCCTAGAATCTCGCATAAATGTGCCAGCGCTTGTATCCAAATTTTGTGGATTTTGAGAATCTTAAAATTTGAAAACCGTGTCGCCGCATTATCATTAGCATCTTCAGTATGTGCACTGAATAGATGCCTTTTTAACTGTAGGTATCACAAATCACGAAGACCTATTATAATAATCTGAAACAAATATTTCGCATTCATTATTGCACTTTTAGGCTAAGCGTATCCCCCCTTTCGGTTAAATGTCCAGAAATCGAGATAGCAGTAAATATTGACAGGAAACCTGACTGGATCATACCAAGGATATACACCTGCTTGTTTTCGTAAATACCACCGAATGGGTCTATACTTCACAACACTCCTAAAGGATCCAACCGATAAACCTCTTTCTTGTTTATTCGTTCTGAAAGATTAAAGCACCTAAGCCTGATAAGTCTTTATCCTACACTTTTCCGTCTCTTTTTTTTTTTTTTCATCTTTCCCAAAAACAGTATGACCATGATTATATCCTTCTTTACCAATCAACTAAAATTAGTTTGTTTCTGAGATAAACGTGATATTTAACCCAACTGAAAACTTATAAACATTTAGTCAAAAGATTTATATGAATTGCTATCATCATCATCATGCTTCGGGAAGTAACAAACTCATCTAAAACATTTTTTCGAGACCCCCTCTTCCCCACCCCATTTCCAGACCCTACGAACAGCGGCATCACTAATCAATGTACCATGGGCCATTGTTGCAAGGGTTTTATAGCCTTCTCGCGCAGCCAATCTTATAGTTTGTAATAGTTTTCTATATGCTTATACGTTACGTGTATGGAATTTTTTTAAACCTTTCATGACTAGATATCCACCTCCTGCTTATAGTAAAAGACTATTAAAAACCTTTATTATTTTATGAAAACCAAGGGGGGTCTTATCAACTTTTACCAAATTTATTTTTCCTTTTATTTTCAAGAATTAACTCCCTGGAAAACACGAAACAAAAAAGAAAAGAGTAATGAATTAATTTTCGGGGACATCGACACTAAAGATTTAAAACGGTGAAAAAAACGTGAAAAATAAACTCTCTCTATCCAAAGTTTAATAATTTTAATGATAGAAAGATTACTGCCATGTGCAGTTACATTACCAGACTCTAAAGGAAAAGCCAGTCATTATATTAAATATCTTTCTTGTACATAACTTAGACATTGCCTATATTTGTTACTTTTAAGGAAAATCACTTAGCATTTGTTTTTATACAATCAGCATTTCTTAACAATATAATGCTTTACAGGATTCAACCCGTTTAAAGTTTAGCAAGGATATTTTCCCAACAGCAAAATGGCCTATTTTTAGATTTTTTTTAAATCAAGAAACTTGAAATAGTTCATGATGATCGATTCTACTAACATTTGAAAAGCACTCATGGTTTGTTGAAAGCTATTTGATCAACTGTAGATCGGGAACATTGGTAAGGTGAGAGTAAATAGCATGATACGTTTATGTCCATTATAAACCATTTGTCGCTTTTCTATTGACCGACAGGGTGGTCTCACAGTCCCATCAATGAAACCCGTAATGCAGCTGCTTGGTAACGAACAAAACGTTCAAAAATTGATTTCCGTTAAGAACATGATTGGAAATCAAACAAAGTTCAGGAACCGACCGTCCATATCGTGGTACATTTGTCCACATTTCTACAAGTAAGTAAGTAAATTTACTTGCCACATAAAAAACAAATCATAAATAACAAAAGCAGATAAAATAAGAATACAGAAGGGACAATATGGCCCTGTTTCCATGGCATTCCTCATATGTGGATAATGATTTAAAAAAAATAAAAAAATAGAGGTGTAGTATATAGTTACATAATAAAATAAAAATTGGTGTTAATAATAAAAGTACATATAATCTCATTCCTTTTCCTGTAAGCCTTTAAAAAACGCTTATTTAATGTTATATTGAAAAGTACGCAAGGGTGCGCAAATCTTTGTAAGAAAACACACACTCCACTTTCGTTCAATTTTAGCAAATTGTTTCATGTGATATTTGCAAACGAACAGCTAGCATATAAATATCATTTCAGTAAAATCTAAATGTAGATTGTATCTGATACATCAAAGATGGGATCTAAAGGTTCTAGATTGATCCATTTTGTGAAGATTTTATAATGTTGATGGGGAGCCTGACGACAATAAATCCTGAAGATATTTACAGACGACGACAAAAGACAACTTTGAGAACTTTCGAACTCGGATTTTGATTGGGATATGGACATGGGAGATAGAAACGCATTTTTCTATATTTGAATAAGATAGTTATATTAAACATAGTTATATGTAACAATATATAATTCGTTGTCTTTACATGTTCTATTTTGTAATAAAACTGGTAGTTTTTGGAGATCGCGAAATTAATGTGCGTATTCGCGAAAATAAAAATAAAAATTTGCGTTCATTCGTTTCTCCTTCGCTAAAATAACAACCGGCGAAATTCTAGATTTTAAGGTAGCCTAAGTTAGTTCTAGACCTTTATAAGGTAGCCTAATAAGTTAGTTCTAGGAACTGTGCAATATTCTCGATTTTTTCCCTCCCGCTCTGGCTATATGCAATAATTTGTCTGAAAAATTAATCGTGTGAAAATGAAAGTGTCAGGTCGAGGAAAAATAATAAATCTAAGTACCTCATTTAAGTTTTTTTATTATCTAGTGTTGTTTTAAAAAAGATTCTAGACAGAGGAAAGTATATGTTTATAAAGTAACTGAGTTTAATTGATATATTTGGATGCCTTCAAAATGTTGACAAAAAGTTCAAACGTCTTGAAAATCTTTTTTATTTAATTCATAAATGTATGCATAGTCAGTCATACGAAAGAAAAGTTTCTGGAAAGGTTTTTCTTTCGTATGACTGTGATGATATATATTTACTTCACCATCATAAATACGTGGAAAAATTCCTGTAGCTTAAAAAGGAAAAGGAAAATTATAAAAATAAAAACTTTAAAACCAATTCCTGCCACATGTGGTAAATTTAACCATAATAATTTCATTTGTTTAGAAATATCGTTCTTCTACTACAGGCAGTTTTTATTACAGCTTGTTAATTTGTTAAAATTCAAATCTTCTTTTTCAGAAAATTTTGCAAAATTTTAATCCTGCTTCTTGAGCTCTTTTTTATATTATCGTGTAAAAGAATACAACAGGTTTCAGTTCTACCTTTTCGTAAGTTAAATAAATATATTTTTATATTCTGTATTTATCCAAAATAAAATGCGTTTTGATCTCCATCATATTGCATGTTGTATGTCGTCTCTGGTGCCTCGTTTTTCTACATATAAAGAAGTTAAACTTTTTCAGTTTACCAATGATATAAGACTTAGGATCGTAGGTACTTTGTTAATGAAGTAACTGTGGTTGTACAGCATAGGTGAGCAGGGGGAGAGACTTCCTAGATAATTGGCCATTTTGGTCTTTTATGGCGTCATAAAACAATGAAAACCTTAAAACTTGTACAATTTCCGAGGGTTTTTTTCCGTAAGAAAACATGTGTATTTTATTCGTACCAACTTTCCCACTTAATAACTAATAATAATAGTAATAGAATAATAATAGATATTTAGAGTGGCTAGGCCCCGAAAAATTCACAAGACATATATAGTCAGGGAATTATTTCCACTGCGGGCCACTATTAAACAAAAATAAAATAAAAGATAAACCTAATGACTTCATTGTAGAAACAGAAATTTAATAATAATTTTTTTTTTGATAATTAATTAAAAATAAATGATCTCAAGAAACGGGATTAAAATTTTCCAAAATATTCTGAAATAGAAAATTTGAATTTTAA
>JANTOQ010118487.1:0-15818 GCA_027564595.1 Bythotiara depressa | reverse complement strand
AGTTATTGGCGTTAACTGCACTGAAAGATTTTCGTTTCTGTTCGTGATTATATTTAACGCCCTTTGGTGGATTCTGTTAATCTGGCTAGTCTGAGTGTTGCTCAAGTTTATATTGACAGTGTTGCAATATGTAAACGTTGGGATAGCAACAGCTGTGAATATTTTCGGTGCTGCTTCAGCTGTAACAAATGGTCGGAAATGTTAAATAAAGTATGAGGCAGGGGGTTTATGAGAAATTTATATATATATATATACATTCTCCTAGTTTTTGAGTTAATATATTATAGTCCAAGTTGCTAAGATATAAAGTCTTTTATTTTTCGGTTGCATTTCATCTGCATACTTGATTGGTAGCAGTGATGTCATTGATATTTACATTGCATATTTGTCTGAGAAAACTTATTTTTGCTGTGTAAAATGCTTAATGAGTTCTCCGTTTATCATGTTAAGCTATTGTAATCGTCTATACATCAATCTAAATAATGGATTTCTTGTTAGGTTGAAACACAATGCTTTAACAATACATTTTGATTTGTTCAGAGGCTTTTTCTCAGTTTTCTTTATTTTATGCTATTCGCGACACTGAAACAGCGATTTCACTTGATTGGAAGGTTCCGTTGACTTGAAATATTTTGCATTTAGTCATTACATATAGAACTGTGTACTGTATCAACAAATATGCTGCAAGCATTTTTTTATGGGTTCAAATTATAAGATTTACAGGAAAAATAGTTGCGTTATGATGTTATGACCACAAGCATGCCAAAGCACGTGATAATGTATTTTGGTTCAGTGCACAGTGAACCACCATGGGTATATATATACTGTGAAAATTTTATAAAAATAACTATTATACAATGACTTATATTGCTGTTTTTGTATTGCGCCTTTTATTAGTGTCGGCCATAATGGATGATTGCTATGGCAATATATTTGCAAAAGATATATTATTTTTTATTTTTTATCATCCCCTACAATATTATGGAAATCAATGACAAAATTAATAACTTTTAAGAAAAAATATCAGAGGGTTACTTTATAAAAGTCATAAGACCAGAAAATTCGAAAGTTTTATAATTAGTTTTTTGATTTTGTATATATAATCATCAACATCAATACTACCCTATTAGACACAGAAAATCTCACGTTCCACGGATATTTGCACTGTAACAGAACGGTCCATAAAGACGCCTAAAGTTGTTAATAGGCGTCTAAGCGTTAATGTTTACAAATTTATTGTTAAATAGAAATTTGAATTTTCTCAAGTTAACTTATATGGATCCGCGGTGTAGTGATTATCGCTCGTGCCTTGTGTTTGAGCGATCATTAAATGTTATATGTTGTGTGCGACACTAGTCTGGAAATATGCAATAGTAGAAAATATGTATTTACTATTCCACTGAAGACAAACCAAAGATGTCTAATATAGTCGGTACAAAACCACATAAAACATCTCGAAAACGTTTTCTTCTCTTTCGTCCTATTATATTTTTCTTTCTTTTCTATTTGCTATTGAAAATAAATAACAAGAAACAGACTACTCCTGTCTAAGCGATTCTTTGGGGAGGGAAACATAAAAGAAAAGGAAATAAGGAAGCACAGTGAATAGATAAATTCTGACATTAGGGATCTGTTACAACATATAGGTATCTCGTAATCTTTAGGATTATATAAACAAAGAAGTATTCATGCATCATGAACCAGTGTAGTGAGGTAGAACGATTATATAAAATGATAACCTAACTACAAAACTATGAAACACACATGTGCACAAACTGAATACTGTGCCACTCCTATTTCTACTGGCAGTTACAATTTCTCTTTATAACGCAGGCAATATATCCGTGACAGAGAGCATTTTTCTTAAACAGAGAGGATTTTTACGTAACAGAGAATATTTCTCTTTGACAGAGATAATTTCTCCCTGACAGAGAGAATTTCTCCAGTGCACAAACTGAATACTGTGCCACTCCTATTTCTACTGGCAGTTACAATTTCTCTTTATAACGCAGGCAATATATCCGTGACAGAGAGCATTTTTCTTAAATAGAGAGTATTTTTACGTAACAGAGAATATTTCTCTTTGACAGAGATAATTTCTCCCTGACAGAGAGAATTTCTCCGGTAACATTTCATTTTTGAAAATAACATTCGATTTGTGAATTTCTTTTAGATAATTACCTAAAGAATTTTTAGCGCGTGCCAAGTTATTCTAGTCGTTCGTTTATTGTTGTGGTGAGTTGCAAAGTGGCGTAGAAAAGTCCTAGAACCAACTTAGTACTAGTCTAATCAGAACATAGAACTAATTGGACTAGGAACAATAAAGCATAGAACTATTTAATACTGGTTGTGCCTGCCATAATTATTATATTTTGACGAAATAAACTGGCATTGGCGAAGGTGCCTACACCATGGGCATATCATGGTCACACTACGTTGAAACAATGTTATTGACGTTGGTAACGTTTATTTGACATTGTTTGACTTTGATGTGCCCACTGGGTACATCTTAAAACTGAAATGTTTTCATTTAACATACTTCTTATCAATAATTCTACATATTGCTCCAATCTCCCAAAAACAACAAAAGAAGGTGATTTTTGTATCAAAGTTTACTAGACAAAAACTGCGTCTGCATTCAATGAATATAGATGTTTATCTTTTGAAAACTTCTAAAAACTGATTTACTTCATGAATTCCCTTCACTCGGTATTAATTTGTTTACAAAAATCCCGGCTCTCTAAGATCAATTAGAATCATTTTTTTCCATGTGCTTTGATTAAAATTGAAGTCTGATTGTTAGATAACTTCGATACACTGCGTTATCAGTCAAAGTCGTCTAAGTTGATGATAAATTTATTATCACAGAACAATAAAGATGCAAGCTAATAAATTTATTATCACAAAACAATAAAGATGAAAGCTAATATAGAGAAATGGCATTAAATTTAAACGGCAATTGTATTTTTCCACATAAAAGACCAACATTTAATCCTTGGACATACTAGTAAAGATCTTCTGTTATATGCCTATGTTCAAGCCAATGTTGAGAAGCAATGTTTTGAAAATGTAGTGCATGCGTGACGTTATAAAATTAATTTCTGTCTATTCTTCTACAACGGTGTAGAACCTGGAAGGAACGTAATGGAGACAAGTGTGGCTATATTTTAAAATCAGTTTATGATATATACACATGCTATATGGCGGAAAAAGTTGGGTTTTTTTTACCAATTTTGGTCAATTTTGGTCAATTCTTGATGACGTCAGAAGAAAGTGATGTCAGCAAAATATTATAAATTATAAATCTACTTGATATGGTCTTTACTCACACCAAGTTTGAAGTAGTTTCCTTGATCCTGAAAGCCCATACTAATCAGGGTTAAAGGTTTAAAAGCTACAATAAGCAAACTTATTTTTAAATGTTGGTTGCCCTTTTATACCTTCACTTCAAAAGATTTGTATTGGTCCCAAGTATATATGTGCCAAGTTATATTGTTATTGCATGTCTATATCAAAAGTTATGATGAGGGGGCGGAATCCCCCCCCCAGTGTTGGAGAGCCCCAAAAAACCCTAGTGTTAATAGGGTTAAATAAACATTAATGCATTGTCTAACCTCGAGAAGAACATTGACCATCAGTAAATGTAACATCATCAATTGCAATGTCAGAGCTATATCCAGAACCTCTCGTTGCACGAAAATATATCTGAAAATACATTATCACAAATTAACTATTAAATTCATATATTGTGGCGTAGTGGTCAAAGTATTGCCATATATTTGGGTACTTACCCGGTAGAAATGTGTAAAATGCATTTAACCTATGGGAAACGTCTAAAAGTATTTAATAACTTTAATTTTATTAAACACCACAGAAAATCAATAATCACATAATCGCAATGATCCGTAATAAAAGTAATTATTAACTAAAATACATGGAATTTAAAGGAAACTTCTTATTTAGTAAGAATTTGTGAAATATAGACCGATAAGCCTTGGGTCCTAAATATGGATTACTTAATTTTATTATTCACAAATATTATAAACGTTTTCAGTAACGGATTGTACCACTATTTTTAACATATGTTTTTTAAGATTAGCTTTATTTTTGCACAGTTGTTTAATTGCATTACTGTTTCCAGGTGGATATTTATCCTGTTCTATTTTACAAGTAAGGAAATATCTTGAAGGAAATTTACCGCAAGCATAATAAATACATAAATACATATATGCGCTGACACAATCTATGTTTGTAAAAACCACTATTGGTCTGTACTCATTTTCGTAGACTCTTAAACATAATTGTAAACAAATTATTAAGCGTACAGCAAATGACTGTTTGGCAGTAACCTTCACATCCAAGTTGATCTGTTCCCAGTGCGTGTTATTCGATGTCAGTACTCCACTTTGGTGGTAAACATGTGTAAGGGTGTGACAAGGGTATTGCCATAACGATACATCTAAAGAACCCATATGTTCTTGAAACATTGTGTACATGGAGAGATAAAATGACACGCATTGATTAACATGATTACCGGGATTTTTCGCATTGGAAATGATGGCAGCTTTTTCACCAGCGGCTAGATCACTAGCTTCAAAGTATAGAAATTTACCATGACCTGAAATACAATTATTATTCTTTATAATAAGTAACCGTGAATTAAATTTTATCAGTTAATATAATACAATAATAATTGTTTGGTACATTCTTTACCAGGAAATATCGCTCAAGATCTAAGTGACGCCCGAAATTGTAAGGGCGTTTCGATGATTTTTTACGGCGAGTTTTTCACTAAAGAATATACCAAATAGTCATCATTGTATTTATTAACTGGCTATAGCTCATGGAAATCAGGAAAAAGAATAAGAGATCGACCTTTATTTAGCAGTATTCGTTTACAATGACCATATTTGGAACTTCGAACTTGTACTTGAACAGAACATGCACAAAAATGTGTCGTCACTTTCAAAGAAGAGTCAATGGGGTTCATAGTTTTCTTGCAGTTTACATTTACGTTAAAACACAATATGATATATTAGCTCCACAAAAAATTGATTCAGTTCCATGTTTTTATGAACACTTGTGAAACGTGTATCAGTTGTTAGCTATCTTAGATCAACTGCCAGCCGAATGACCCAAGATCTATTCTTCATAAATCTACTAAGTGTACGGTCAAAATACCAGATATTGTTCTTGTATGATCGTTTTCAAGAACGCTGAGACATCTTTCTTATTACATGCGGGTCCTCTGCTTGTCAAGAACTCATAGACGTGAACTGAACAACTACGTGCGCCAGTTTCGTACTCTTTAGGATTGAAACTTTGTTGTTCTTAATTGGATGCTTAAAATTATTTTCTTTTTTTTCATAAATAAATAACTACCATATTGTGTTGCTAAGCAAGGAAGGTTATAATATCTCTACAAAGGCACGGGGTTAAGGACTTTCAGTCAATCAAAACACTCTATTTTCTGTATCGGACTGTTAATAAAATGAAAATACGTATGCTGGGATTAACGTAACGCATATCAACGGAAATTAAATCATTTCTCATGCCTTACGTATATTATTAATATTAGTTTTTGTACTCTCATAAGTTGATTAAATACCTGTAGTATGATCTTTAATAGGACCAGTGGATGGCGTTGGAGTGTTGCTTGAAATATCCCAGATACCGGTAGTATCTGTATGCCATCCACAATCATTATGTTCAAAATTGCAGTCACCGGGAGCAGCAGTTGCTAAGATGAGAAATAAGTCATACTGATATAATTATTTATATGTTCACATATTAAACATTATTAGGCAATTTTGTGGTACGTAAACATACCACCAAGGAAGGGGGAATGGAGTTAGTAATAATGGCTCGTTATTTCATTTTATTTTCTGTGAGCATGTCAATTACAAAAGCAAGAATTCAATATTAATAATGTTCGAATGAAGTAATTAGAAAATAAGGTTATATTACGGCCATGACTACAGAATAAATCGTGGCATATATTTTGAAATATTTTTGGGAGAACATAAACAAGCCATAATGATACAAACATCTCCTTTTCATACTGGTGCTATATGTATCACCCATAATTCCTCGCTAAATATTTGAAATGTATTCGATTAAGGGCACCTTTTGTGGTTAGACCTTGACTTTAAACCTAAAGTGAGAATTGGGTAGACAGTATCGAGAAAGCTGAAAATGCTTCTTATTTTACTTACGTGCTTGTATTATGAGACCGCAGGCCCCTAAGGTGACCACAGTCAAACGGGGGTCTATCAGCAGTCAAAGAAAAATTTAGATTTGCAGATCTTTACATACTTAATTTATATATAATTTAGTTATCTTGATTATTTGTCGCAATATATAGGTAGGTGAATTACTGGAAACACAGACAGGAAAGAAAATATCTGAATTTGAACTGCAATGATCCAGCGTAGAGATTTCCTACATACTGAAGTGATTTAAAATATGTTTAAAGCACACTTGATTCCTCCAGTCTTTATCGTGTTTAATTCACATATTACACAAAAGCATGTTTGATAAATATCACATAAAAGGGCGGAAAGATATATATATATATATAATGAATAGTAATAATGCTAGCCAATTTCGACAAAAAGCACTGACTTGTTTCGAGTTCATTTACCAATGTATACGAAATCCTAGATCCCGAGAAAAACACAGATACTATTGAGTCCCTAATAGACAGTAGCGGGAATGAGTGTTGAATCTAATAAACGCGGGAAGGAGTACCCAGGTTGGAAATTGTTCACAAAGTTCTTAACAAATGGTCATTAAAAAGCTTTGTTGCAAACTAGAAGAAATGAGCATTTTAACTTCCGCCGAGAAAACACTCGCGCCAAAGTAAGTCTTGGAAATAAAGATCAGAAAGTTTAATAAGCGGGATTTGCAAGATAAACCAAGAGTACACAATTCGATCATTGTGAAAAGCTGTGACGAAGGTCTAACACCCATTAAATACTTAAATGTTGTCCCCGGAAAATAATCATATAAATATTCGTTAATTCGCTATTTTGTTTTCTCTGGAGGTTGCGTATTAGAAACAAGGGAAGAAAGTTGGTAAAAACTGGTCATTTTGCTCTTCATAAAGGTTTACAATAAGACATGTATAATATATAGTCTATCTAGAGCGGTATCTACCCATTAAGGTATATAGTATATATACATTATATAGAATTACAGATTTTTGGCCGAAAATATATATCACAGAGGAAGTAACAGTCATCTGAAAATGCGTAGATATACTTCTATCTATAAATTTCAATTTTGTTGTAATTTTTGTTTTTATTATTTATGGTTGTTTTGGTTTTACTGATATTTGCTGTCGACGGCGTATTTTTTTTACGTAGAAACTCCGTTATTAGAACATTAACATGTATGAAACTCTCATGGGAAGTCCTCAATATTTTTAACTCCTAGGTTTTTTAGAACTATATCATTAGTCCCTTACAAGTTCGAAAAACGTACTTGTAAGTTCACGTGTATAAAAGAGAATATTTTTTGAGTACATGACAATAAAATACTTTTTAATTGATTTGATTATTATCCTTTTTTGTCCGTCAGGGCCATGTAATACGTTCTTACTTTTCTGACATATTCCTGGACTGGATTAAATTTTAAAATGTTTACATCCATTGTGCAGATACAAACTGGATTAGCTTAATGATAACATATAGTTAATATGGTTTTTATAGCTATAACGGTTAAAGCAGCCAGATAAAATATGTCAAATACTTTCGTTCTTATGCCAAACATTCATTCAAGCTGCATTAAGAAATTGTTTCTTTTATTACACTTTTATAGATGCTTCAGGAGATTCGTTTGCAGCAGTTACCTACACACAATATGTATTTGAAAATGGATCAATGACAGTAAACCTTGTAACGGAAATATCCAGAGTAGCACCACTGACGAGAATCGACATCCCGAGATTAGAATTAAGAAGAACCAAAATAGGTCTGCATATAAGAGGATACATTTTCAAACGTTACGGCAGTATGTAACCATCTGGTCCGATAGTATAAATGATTTATGGTGGATTCAATTTCGAATTAGAAACTTTCCCCACCCAGAAGATTTACCCACATGAGAAATGAAAGTAGTACATTGCTTCCACTGACACCACGAATAGATGAAGATGGATTGATTAGATGTGATTGATATTGTAGTATGCTGATACACTACCCTTTAATGTAAAGTACCCAATCATACTACCTAAGAAAATTGGAGAACAAAACATATTGTTAGGCAAATCAAACCCTTCCAGCTTTATCGACTCGCTATGGGATTGTTGCAGCACGAGTATAAATACGCTTCTGAAGAACATAATGAGGAGGATGGTTTGAATTTATAACAAGAAGCGCTAGGAACTTGAAAGTACACTCTGTGTGTAAGCTAGAAATTTAGAACGCTTATGAAATTTGCATTCCTGAGGTTGTGATACAGTTGTTAAAAGTCACATAACCTGACTCGTTGGGTTCCTGTGTTGTCTGAATTCCACAATGATTGGGACACAGTTTTGGAAAAATTAATTAACTTTTTATTGGTCAATGACTGATTTGAGCAGAGGAATACTTTCTCTAAATAATTTTGTATATAACGTTTGCAACTTTCTGACTAAATTAAGTTTATATAGCCTTTGTGATATTTACGCATACAGCTAGACACTCTGGTATTGTTTGGATTCATAAGCAGGATTTTTGAGTAACCAGAGATGCAAAAAATGGTATTATGGAAAAACCATTTTACACTTGAAAATTGGTTATTAAAACACGTGTTTTAGGGGAAGTAAGGGTCAATAACAATAACATAATGTAATAATTAGATTTGGCGTACTTCTGCTCCCCTGGTATGTGATCGCACTCAAAGAGTGTGAAAACACACCTCCAAGGAGGTATCGCACATGCCACGTGCTCATTGTGGCCGATTGATTTTAACAAAAGGTTTATTTACAATACTAGTCTAAGCTTTTGTTGAGTACAGACGTGTTTTCTCTATGCAAAAAAAGAAAAAAAAATCTTTAAATAATCTTAAAATTTGCATTGTTTAATTTATTTTAAACATGACAAGAAATAAGAAAGAACTTACGAATGACTTAGAAAAGAAATAATGGGAAGTAATATAGGTTGTGACAAACGAAAATTTGTTGAATATTAGCGACGTCAACAAGAAATGTTCGAAGAACACGAAAAGGTTGTGGCGAACTTAATGAGCGACAATTTAAAAATCATAAACAACAGAATAAATCGAATAACGGAAGAAGTGGAGGAGATTAAAACAAATATTCAAGTAACTGATAACAATTTATTAAAGCAGGAGAAAACTATAAACAATATCAAAACCAAAGTTAAAAAGGTAAATGATCATGAACAAGTTATAAAGTCTTTAACTGCTGAAACCAACGTGCTGAAAGAAAAAGTTATAGACCTAGAAAATAGGTCAAGAAGAAACAATCTACGTATTGATGGACTGAAAGACCATGAAGAGGAAACTTGGGATGAATGTGAGTCGAAAATTAAAACGATATTTACAGAAAAACTTAACATTGATAAAAATGTACAGATTGGAAGAGCACACAGAATCGGCAAACGTGATGTCACACAAAAAGACCAAGAACTGTTGTTTTTAAACTTTCAAATTTTAAAGATAAGCAAATATTTTATAAAACGCGAAAAATCTATCTGGTACAGGAATCTTTATAAAGGAAGATTACGCAAAAGAAACACTAGAGAAAAGAAAGCAACTGTGGGAAGAAGTAAAAGAGTTGCGAAGAAAAGAGACTTTGTCTGAGATTTTTCCTATATGTTCATATACATTTCTGTTTTGTTATTTATCGTTTTTTCTTTTCAATTTTTTTAGCTAGGTACCACAGTGACGTTAACAATTTTGAAAACATATTGTGGGAGTTTTACCAATTGGGCGATAAAACACCTAGGTCGCTGCAAAAAACGTTATGGTGGAACATGGTACAACAATTTGGATTGACAGGAAGAGAACAACACTACGATCGCCAGATCCAAGAATTTAACTTTCTGAAAGATAGCCCTGGTAGGAAATATGTTAGTTTTATTGAAGGCCCATCTAAAACAAGACAAGGGGGACTTAATTTTAAACATAGACGAATTAATCCTCGTCTGTATCTGCAGTTAATCGCTGTCCTGTTCGTCTGCTTGAATATTTAGCTGCCATCGAGAGGCTTAAAATCCCTGATATTTGGTGCAAATGTATTCGTCTTGGCATATATAGCATCAACAATATGATGAAAAATATGAAGCAAAGTTCTCCTTTGGCTAATATATGTCCTACAAAACGACTCACTAATCATTCAGCCAGAGAAACATGTGTTCAAAAACGTTACTGGTCATTCTAAAGAGGAAGGTTTAGATCCATACGACTCTGGAAACGAAAATGATCTTTATAAGATGTCTACAGCTCTTTCTTCAGCTCCAATCTCTAACACGGTTTAAAATAACATCAGTCCAAGTACTTGCTCCTCCAGTACGATTACTACTCCACATTCAGCAGGTAATTTCTCTTTTGGAATCCCTTGGCCAGAGGAAAATGATGTAAGTCACCAAAATATATCGAAAAACAAAATATATATTTTCAATAACTGCTGTAGCCACGTGTCCATCATGGAAGGCAGGTCCACGCCTTCGAAAATCAGAAGTAGAAAGCGTCTAAGAATTTAATGTTCGTCGTCTGAGGTAGCCAAAATTAAACAAAACTTTGAAATACTGTGCTGATAATTGTTGAACTTTGTGTAACGTTTTTAAAAGTTTACAATATTTCTTATGAATTCCATAAATTTTAAAAACTGTTTTCAAATATCTACTTCTTTATGTAGTAAGCTAGCTACATCTGAACTGTTAATTTTGATTCAGCTTCAGGATGTCTGGTTTTGTAAAGGTTTCCGGCTAGCATTCGAGTTTTGATCTTGCTATCGTTGCGTTACACATAGACTACTGTTGTGTCACCCAATCAGAGTTTAAAATGGCTGTGACTAATCATTGCGTTTGCTTACATTTTGTAAGGTTTTTATTTTTTCAATGGGCATTCGACTTGCTTTTTTCATTGTTATTAAAAATTATTCAACCGTAACAGCCAATCAGAATTGTTTATAATCGTATCGGTATATTAGGTACAACATATTTCGTGAAAGGTTTTTACTAAAAATGCTATAATGCTATATTCTTCGTGTTATTAGCTAGTAATCCAGAGGTATTTCTCGTACAATTAACGCTTAATTAGGATTCGTAATTTCTGAACATAAAATTACTATATTCAGAAATTACGAATCCTAATTAATCGTTAATTGTACTCGAAACCTCTCGATTACAACTACAAAGAGCACAATAATTATAAAACGATTTATAAATGAGGAAACCATAACATTTTTAAGTCACTTTTACAAGCGGAGGACTGGAACCTAAATGAAAAAGATTCAGCAAACATTGTGTTATAATAGTTTTTTAAACAAATTTCTATTATTATATGACAAAACCTTTCCGGAAAAGCAAATTAAAATTAAAACAAAAAATATTTTAAGTCCATGGATAAGAAAAGGATTAGTTAAATCATCTAACAAAAACACAAACTATACGATAAGTATCTAAAACATAAAACATACAGCAATGAATGCAACTATAAAAACTACATACACCTGTTTGAAACTTAAAAAAAAATAAAAATAAATAAAATGCATTACGCAAAATAATTAGAAAAACACAAAAACAATATTAAAGAAACGGAATATCTAAGCATCCCCTCACTCCTGGTGCTATTTTTCTAAACACAAGACTGTCAAATACAAAATATAATATATTATAAATTATCCTTATATTTATTACCTGCACAGCTAGAACGCCGTCAGGTTACTTTTGCTTACGACTTACTATTGCTCTACGAAGAAGAGTGCAATTTTCATTTGCTGGAAGAAATCGACACAATAACGTGAACGTGGGGGTGAATAAGCAGGACGGTTGGAAATTAGGCCTAAAAATAATAAACGGGAGGGTTGGAATAAACGGAGGGTTGGAATTTTGTTTGTACCTTAAAAACGTATAACTACACTTTGAACATAACATACGTGTAAGCATTAATTAGACCTTGTTTATGGGTCAAAAAGTTCGTAAAGTGCTCTCTGATGGGATTGAGTGGATGAGAGAAAACAGTAGGATTTTCTTGGAGTTAATTCTTTTTTCTAACATTTATTTCTGGCTAAATGTCCTGGCTGGAGCATGAAATTAATAAACGGGAGGTTGGAATAAGAATGCCCTGCGCGGATTTAAAAATAATAATAATAAGCGGGGCGGGGGGAGGGCGTTTATTCCGGACTCCAGAGTAAATGTTAAAATTTCATCCAAATTATTGGAAAACTAAAAATAATTTCATATCGAATTTACAATTGAAAGATAGATTCAAACTTGTAATTGTAATGCTTTTATAACTGTGTTGGAATATACTGTTGCATTCGTACATTCATTCATTCATTCATTCATTCAGTCATCAGTCATAATTTAATCTGCACAATAATTTTATGTTGTTGTAATTTTGTTTTAGAAGTCATCTCCAGTTGTCATGTAAAGACTGCAGAAACGATGTTGCTTAACGGAAGTGTACACTTAACCAATAAGAAGGACTGATAGCGTCAGACCGGCTTTAAATTGTTTCAGAACGGCTTTATATGGTGTCAGAATGGCTTGGAAGAAATAATGCGATAATTCTTTATTTTTCTCTGGAAACTACACAGAAATGACTTTATGCCCTGGAAATGTGCTTCCTTGGTTCACAATCAAGTAGATGATGTCAGGAGATCCATTAATGAAAAACATTTTACATATGCTACCCCTGTACGGTTACATGTTATAAATACCTGGCATTTTATGTATTATTATTATTATTATTATTATTATTATTATTATTATTAGGAATATTTATATATTTACATGTACAGTATTATAATGATTAACCCTTTAATGCATACTGTCCCCCCCGGAATTAATTAAATCACTACTAATTTCTTTGCTGTTTTGATTTTTCCAGGGGATTAATTATTAGAACTATAAGGTAAATATATATTGGGTAAAGCTGATAAGACCCCCGGGACCCACGTTTAATTTTATAGATTTTATATAAGAACATTAATTAATTCAGGAGGTACATCTATGCATTAAAGGATTAATCATATTTACAAGGTTCTTCATAATTACAAGGTTCTTCACCCTTAAGTTGAAATTTACGGAAAATATTTAGTCTGTCCATGGACGTATAAGCGAAGATGAACGTTTAAGTCTATTCAAAAGCATATGAGCCATGCGAGTTTGTGATTGTTTTAATTATACATGGCCTTATTGTTTTTTTAACAATCGCTATTGTCAACATAACAACTAAAATGTCGGTCCACTGCATGCTAATAAGCCTAACGTTCTGTGGTGGTCTCGAAAAGACAAATAGTGTGGGTCATCCATCACAAATGAGGTAAATTTTACGACTTAATCACAAGTAATATCAACTTTACTGTTTCATTACAATGTTAATGTGTTTCTTGGGGATTTTTCAGCAATACTTGGTTTAATTAGGTTAACAACATTTTTTATTCTGAGTTTTAAAAGTAAGTAGAATGTAAAATATATTTTATGAATGAGAGTTTGTTGATCATTACATTAAAAATCCGACACGTCAGGAATAACGTCCTTTGAAGGTTGACTTTGAAGCCCGAAACTTACCTTGTTTTTGACCGATTTACTAAGACTTAGATGAAAATAGGTTCTTTAGCCCTTAATCTGTTACACTGTATTTTTTAGTTGTTAAATAAATTTATGTAACTTATTTTTCTTTTCCATGTGTTGGAAGGAACGTAAAGCTTAATATCTGCAGCTGCTTATTTAAAAACAAATTATGTAAACGTATTATAAACAAAGTTCTTAATTACAATTTGATTTCTAATTTAATATTATCGTGTTCCTTATCCAATGTAATTACTCCGCGACCTTATGTATCATCCATTTTGTTTTCTTTCTTCCTGTACCTAATTTAGCAGTGAATCCAATTTCAAAGTCATTGTATTTTACACCCGTTTTACATTTTCTCATAATATATAAATTGTAGTTTCATTCATTGTTTTAAAATGGAATCATTTTCTTATTGAATATTAGAAGAACCAATCATAATTTAGTCTAAACAATTTGATCGAATAAATTCATTTTCTAAAGATGATTGACAGGAGTTAGGCATATTTTATTTATAACACAATGAAGTGTGGTATAACTATTTAGAAACTATTTAGACAACACTTTTTAAGAATATCGTGGTATAATACTTATTAGAATCTCACATTTGATTAATATACTCTAAATGTGATTGATGGATATGGAAATGGTTTTGATTTTTATAGATAGATGCAATACAACAAATTAAAAAGAAATTAATATTAAGCTACTAACCGCAAAGGAAATCCTACGTAGTCGTGGAGACGTTTTCTAACTACTTCCGTAGTAAAAATTATCATAATAAAACAAATATATTTTTGGCCTTCGTAATGAGTTAATAAATCTACCATCTATTAATTGTGATGGTGAATTTCGGACATTAATGAAAAAACGAAGTAGTTTAATAATTACGTTGCTAATCAGTGAACACATAAACACATTATTCATACGTCCATTTACATCAATTCTTCATTGAATGAACTAAATATACATGCGAATAGTATTCTATCAATTATACGATCTCTAAATCATAAAAAACGCTCATAGATGGGACAAAATTATTGTGATCAAAATTTATGATCAGGATTCAGAAGCAGCCAACAGAGCGGCTCGAAGAAAACAAGTGTTCTTTAAGGTGGTACTGTAATAAAAAAACTAATTTCTTGACATATACACTTTTATGGAAAAATTTGTGTCCAATTGTTACATACGATTATATAAAACGTGAAAATGGCGCGAAAGTGAAGGTGCTGAAATAAAAGATATCATGTATCTTTTGAACTTCCGACGTGAAGATACGGAGAGCTTTTTTGTCAATTTTTAGGCCCAAGTACCATATTTGGTGTTACTTATTGAGCAATTTCCGCTGGGTTTATTGCACGGCTTCTAGTTCAGCACCTGCACAAGAAGAAGAAGAGATAGCATGAAAAGTTTCATCGTACAAAGTTTCCCCATTCCTGAGTTTCCGTGTTTTGACATTAGAAATTCGTTGTTTTGAGAAAAACACGTTTAAACAATGAAAGAGTGAAACTCATGCAATATTATCGTGAAATGTTCTCTTAATTTTCGGTTTTACCCATCCATTCAAAGTCCGGTTCATTGTTCTCAACCTCGAAGTCCGTCCCGTAGTCTATTAACATCTTTCTTTGCTTTGTTCTCACCATATCCGTGCATAGTTATTGCATAGACACTGACATTTCTCGACGCCTTAACGTACCTATTCCTTCCCATTCTGAAGTAATCGGCGCACGAACCCCCTGTTCTAGGGCGCCAGAGGAGCACAGGTATTTGTGTACCAAATTGACCAAAGATCAGCGCGTCTTAAGGCTATGATGTAAAAGTTTAATCAAGAAATGATGATGTATGAAAAAAAAGCTTTCGTTTAACTTGTGGCACGCTAATTAGTCAAAATTATTTTGATTAACTTTTTTCAATGACTGATCGCCGTGGTGTAATTGAATAATTCCTGGTAAAAACATCTGGCATATTGCTTCCTTAAGAGTCGCTAAAACTATTGCAACACGTTGCTAAGCGCGTTGCTACGGAACGTTATGAGACACAACTTATGTTTAAAGAACGAATTATCGAATT
>JANTOQ010118376.1:0-15821 GCA_027564595.1 Bythotiara depressa | reverse complement strand
ACTCAAAGTTGCTCAAAGTTATTATTTATTTGCTTACTAAACCCAGAAAAAAGGTTTTTTCACAGGGAAACTTTTTTATCATAATTTGTAAGCACGTTTTCGTTGAAATATGAAAAAAAAAAATTCTCATTCTGATAGGGTACTCTGCTACCTTAAGCAGGTGATTTAAAATTGGTCATTTTTAACACTCATGGAAAATGTTAGCAGGTAGTTAACACCAAAAAATTAACGAGTCATAAATCTCAAAGTTGGAAGCAATATTTTTTTATTTCAAATTTGAAATTAATGCAGAGTTAAAAAATAAGTATGCAAGATCAAATTAAAGCCAACACAACTCATAATAGTACAAAATTTGAAGCTCTTGTTTTACAAGAAGAGAGACATGCTTTATTTTTATATTAAAATTAAAAATGGCGAATAAAAAAATGATCACTGCAAGAAGAGGAGCTACTCTCTGTAGTGGTATGATTTTACCTTTGTTTATATGATAACAAGTCACACATTTAGTAATATTTCGCACAGACTTTACCACTAGAGTAATGCCTTCTATTTCTTCATCTTTGAAGGAGAAGTATCAGTAAAGATGCTTTTCATCTAATTCATCCATACTGCTCTGTAACTCTGTAGGAAATAGTGCTAACACCATGTTAATGAATATTTTAAGTGGAAACGATAGCAGGTAAATAAATGCTGAGATTAATATGCCAAGCTAGAAAAATTAAACCACCAAAATTAATGCAAATTACTCACTGAAACTAAATAATTACAGTAGTGGTTGTAAAATGTCTCTTATGATAGAAAATGTGAAACTAGAAAACTGTATTAGGGCCTGTGAAATCTTCCTCATAATATCTTGTTATAGATTTAAAAAATTGTAGTATCAGCTATAAAAGTCACACATCATAGCTTTTTCAAGTTCGAGAATTGTAGAATCGGTTGTGAAAACTCTCTTACAATACCAGCAGACAAATTTTGCAACAACCAGCCACTCAACTTCCCATTGCCACAACTTTCAATGATATTACCCCGTCCAACCATTCTGCAACCACAATGCCAGTTACCGAATCTCACAACATTGAGAAACATGGCAGAGTAGCTTCACAAAACATTGCTAGCCATTTTCTGGCACCAGTATTTTCGCACCATCGAAATAATAATGGTAGCATCGGAATATCAACAAATGTACCTAGCATTGCCGGAACTTTGCCATCATTACCAAGTGCGATGCTGGCAAGGATAAGACGAGGTGAGTCATAAATTTTGATACTCTGCCACCCTCCACTAGCCTGCTTTTAACGAATGAGTATGCCATAGAAGTAAATGCTGCTGCCTCTAATAGTGAGGGTCCCTCTTCGTCACTAGTACCAAAGAGACACCTCAGTCAAAATAAGGTTATGGACTTTCATTCTTGGCTTACTGCCTGGAAATGTTTACCTGCAGGCCATACATGTACACCACCCTCATCTTACTGATCAACTCATTCAATATCAGGCTACTATCACAGGTTTTCATAGCCAATATCCAATCATGGCATGGTCAAACTATCATAGACTCTTTAGGCACTACATAGCAAATAATCAATTATTTCGATGGGACTAGATAGATGATAATCTATTCAACCTATATTATGTTAGAACCAACAGTCAAGGTGCTATCCACCGTTCAGCTTCTTCTGCTACAACACGTTCTGTTACTACTACAAATCGTATGTTATGTTTTGCCTGTTGTAGCCCCGACCACCTGTATGCCAATTGTCCAAGCTGCCATCCAAATCAATTCAATTATAGGGCCTCTTCTACTCCATATAACACAGCTCACCTGGCAAACCACACTAATATGCCAACCGGGCTGCCCTTTTGTGACCCCCAGCAACAACAACAGACACAGCTGTCTGTGCCATTATTACAACTCCCGGGGACAATGTAACAACAACCAATGTCCAATCTGTTTTGTAGACACCCAGTATCAGCTTGTCCAACGTGATTTGCCTCTAAATTATTGTTTCCATCCATTACCTGTAAGTGTTGTCACTCCTGTAAATATTGACTTTTTCCATTCATGTTTAGTTGATCACCCAGACTAGAACTTAGTTGCCTTTCTGCTCAATGTGTTTACTAACTGTTTTGCCATTGGTTACACAGGGGAGGTAACACAAGGTCAAACCAGAAATTTATTTTTCATCAGCTATAAGGAAAGAACTTCTTAATGGTCACACCTCTGGTCCATTTAATGAACCCCTTTCCCAATGCTGCATTGCTCCCCATTAGGAGCTGTTCCAAAGAAAGACGGAACACATTGTATGATATTAGATCTTTCATCACCTCACAGGTCTGCTATCAATAAGGGTATTTCTCCTGAAGACTACTCTGTACACTATACATCATTTGATGAGGCTGTGGACTTAATTCATAAGTTGGGCCCAGGAGCCTTAATGGGCAAATTAGACATTAAACATGCATTTCATTTGTGCCCAGTCTGCATGGAAAACTGAGTTCATCTGGGCTATTACTGGAATATAGAAACTGCCTTTCAGGAGTCGCTCTTCCCTGTTCATTTTTAATAATTTTGCAGATCTTTTGTTGTGGACTTTAGTCCTTGTTTATTTTATTGAACATATTGTCTATTATCTGGATGACTTTCTATTGGGTGCTGAATCTAAGGAGGGTTGTGACATATACGTGCACCACATGAAAGAAGCCTTTAACAAACTTGGGGTGACATTAGCATTGGATGAATCAGTGGGGCCTACCTAAGTTTTGACATACTTAGGCACTGAAATCAATACAGTTTCCCAAACAGTCTGTTTACCTATTGAGAAACTAGCTGAATTGTCACTGGTCCCAGAAAAAGGAATGCACAAAAAGGGATTTATCTACTACATTTCAAGATTAAACCACCATATCTCAAAGGCACAAGCCGATATTTGTTGGTGGTATGATTTCTTGCCTACATGGAATGGGTTCAACATGTTCCAACAAGACATTGTCACGTATCACACATAGCATTTATTTATGGATGCATCCTTCAACAAATGGATATCAGTACCCAGGCCAACAGACCCAACTAAAGAATCACTTCATGACTTCAACTTCCTTGAATTGTTTGCAATTGTTACCACAGTTCTTACTTGGAACCATCAGTGGAACAATAAACAAATATTGTTTTTTACAGATAACCAATCAATCACTAACATTTGGCACATAGGTTCATGTAGGGACAGACGGTTAATGAGATTAATTAAGGCTCTGTTTCATTTTACAGCAGGCAGAAATATCAATATCCTTATGCAACACATTCCAGGTACTACAAATATTTATGCAGATCACATGTCTCATTTATAGGTGGCCAAATTCCTATGTGCAGCAACATCGGCAGATCCACAACCAACACTACCACTTGCCCATATATGGGATCTAGATATGACCCAATTACTACAGGGCATCAATGGCTGCATCTACCATGGTGATGTACTCCACTGGTATCACCAGTTTCCAAATTTTCTGTAACCAGTTTGGCTTGACACCATATCCATTACAAGAGTATTCATTACAATTTTACGTCACATCATTAGCCTGTCCTATTGCATATGCCACTATTAAAGTTTATCTATGTGCCCTACAATTCAACAACATTATGCTGGGTCACTCAACAACCATTGCCAGCATGCATCGCATATATTATTTACTTTATGGTATCAGACATACATTAGGCACATCACAATCTAGTCCCCAACGTCAACTTATCACCATCCTGCAACTATCCCAACTATGTAGAAATATTCACCTATATCACACAAATCATTTGACTCCACCATGTTGCAACGTGCTGTCACCTTAGCATTCTTTGGTCTGTTCCAATGTTCCAAATACACCACTCCTTTAACCAATCCAATACACTACTCTTTGATGACATTTCCATCGTTGCTAATAGGACAGTCACAGCTATTCACATTAAGGCATGAAAAAATGACCCTTTCTGTAATGGCTGCATCATCAACTGCTTCTGGCGATGTCTGCCGCATTGTAGTACTGTCTCCTTACATGAATTTACATCCATCTAGGTCTGGTCCACTTTATACATTCTCCAATGCTCGGTTTTTCACGCGAAGAGATATTGTGAATCTGTTATGGTGGGCTTTCCCAGGTAATGTTGACATCAATACACACTTGTTTTGCATTGGAGGAGCATCAGCTGCTTCATCTGCTGGAATACCCAACAGTTTGATCCAAATATTAGGCAGGTGGTCCCGTGATGCCTACCGTAGGTACATGGAAGTGTCTGAAGAATGAATGTCACATCTAGGTTGGCTCAAGTAACATCGTTTACTCGGCAGTGGGACACTGATACAAGTCGTTCCCTCCCAATGTAGGTAGTTCCTAGGGTCTGAAAATTTCACATTCAGGTGTCTATTCTTTAGTTAAGGTGGGGAAATTTGGGGGCACTCTTGCTACTATGTGGCTAGGGTCTTATTATGTGCTTGTTCGTTCATATGTATCTTTACACATTGTATACGGAAATAAGAGTTCATATGGATTACACAGATTCTTGGATTTTATATATGGATATATATCGCACAATAGTTTGGGTTAGGCCATAAGAGACATGTGTGTTTTAGGCCATTAGAGGCCTGTGGATCTTAGGTCATAAGAGGCTGGTATTTCAGGTCATAAGAGAACGGTGCATTATATAGGCATAAGAGACCGTGGTCATGTGAGGACATGCAGACCAGAGTTTATTAATGTCTGTACATGAACAAACAAGCAGATAGTAGCACATGCATGTGCTGCCCACTTTTCCCCAAATTATGCATTATCATTTGTTCACCCTGTGCATTGTGGGCTTCAACAATTAGTTAGAAAAAGTAGGATACATATATTTTCTGACTGTTTTTCCATCTCGTTTATTGTGTGTGTTAATAAAGATGTTTATTAAAATTTCGACAAACTTGTAGTATAATTAAAAATTCGTGCCAGATTAGTTTTTCTTACTATTTAAATCAAGATTAAACAACTTGTAAACATCTTTGTTTCATGAACTGTTAAAAGACGTGAAGAAAATTTAAATTTTCGCACTGTGGTAAAATTCTCAAAGTATTTTGAGCTCTATCTTCAGTCACAGGCTACAAAAAAACATTACTTTTACGAATCAGTAATCATTCAGTATCTGGATTGGCAATTTTTTGTTTTTGCATAGTTTACTTTTTATGGTGCATAGTACAATTTTTTAACTATAGAAGCTATCATGCATGACTTTCGCAACCATTTCTATGACCTTCTTGTGGGACTTTTAACAGTTGATTCTTCCACTTCCTACCTTTCAACAGCTATCGAGAATGACTGCTATGATTTTCTGGCTTTAGAAAAGTATCATGTGGAATATTGTCAAAGCAAAGCTGTCGATATCCAACTTATTTTCTTTTATCTGGTTCATATGAGGTTCTCAGCATCTACACAACCTGTTTATTTATAAGAATGTAGTTCATGGAATTCATGTTTGTGGTTTTTCCTTCATTATTTTATAAACCATGCTACTAAAAACCATGCTTATATTTTTTTCTTTTGTTAACTTTTTTACAAAAACCACGACATATATAGTCAGCTCAAAACAAATAAATAAATTATAATAGTGATAAATAAATTGACATCTCAGTAAAAACAAAACAAACTGAAGTTAACTCACATCATTACTTAATCGTACACCTGTACTGTACAGGTCATGCTGTTATTGTGAATGAATAAGAAACAGTTTAAGCATAAGCAGTTAAAGGAGTGGTTCCTGAAAAATCAATTTCTAAAAACAAAAAATTCAGATTCAGCACCTAAAAATTGATAAAGACCAATTATTTTCTTATTTGTGGTGATTTTCTGTTTTTAGCAGTAATGCTGCAAGCTTTTTAAATTTGTGGACCACGCAACAACTTCTTCATGGTTTGTTTTTAATCACCCCCCCCCCAAAAAAAAAGTAAACTATATACTATATACAGTATAATCTGTAAAAAAACTCATGCACTCATGCGTGTAACTTATTATCCGACACACCAATCATAACATGTTTTTAATTTTAATAAAAAGAAATGAAAAGAAACAATAGATGCGCAATATATATTCCATCGTTACGTTTTACAAATTTTACTTTCATAAGAAGTTTCGTTATGAAAGGTTTCGTTATAAAGGTTACATCGCCGATTAATTTAAGATAAACTATTAATTAACAAAATTGTATAATCAGTAAAACGTTTTACCAATTCTACACAAGGTCAAGATAGCTCAGTATACAGCAACTGCTCATGAATGAAGTTTGTCATCAATGACATCACATGAAATGTCTATAGCTCATAATTATAAATCACATCTTTCAACGGCTTAAAACCCAAACGTTAACAGTAATTTTAGGTGTCTACTAGGATATTTCATTTCACAGAATACCTTTTATAGGCTAATTCATATGCGCTGAATCCATTTTTGTTGAAATTTGAAATGTGAAATCCACGGGACCACTCCTTTAACAATCATACAAATCACCATGAATGTGAATGTGAATGGAAGAAAAATACTCTGAATGAGTGAAAACTGGATTATAACTGGTAATAAAAGGTTAGTACCATTTTCTCCTTTATTAAATGTGCTCATGTAACATGGCTCCAAATTTATTATTAATTGTGACTAACCCATTTAAACATCTTTTGTTTACCACTGTTAAAATCTGTTTTCTCTTTCAAATTTCTTAGAAATCAAACACAAATGAAAGGAGAACACATCAACAGCAATGAACATGGTTCTCATACATAACTACTTCACATGTTTTCCTTGCAGTGCATTTGTTTATAGGAATGAGCATTCTTGTAGGAAGCTCATGAATGAAGATATAATGTAACCATCTCAATTGTATAATTCCAATGAACTAATGTATTAGATGTACAACATGAAGTTTACTATTCAGTGTGTTCATATGGTGTGAGAACCAGGTCTTGCATCTTTTATTCTTTTTGTACATGCAGAAATTCATAATATTATTGTGTATGAATGTGGAAAAAGTCTTAAGAATTATTATTATACATATTGAGAGTGTAAAAAGATTTAGATAAAATATTTTAAGTTGCTGTGAATGCTCACTTATTTTACTAGCGCTGATAATTCTTGTTACTTACGTTATAGATTGAAAGCATTAATATTAAGTATGGAATGCTTGCAGCTTGCATTTCACCAGTATTCTAAGTATGAATGGAATGCTTGCATTTTTGAAGCATTACTGAGGCATTTCTGAAGCATTAGAATTTAGGTCAAGTGTTTTGATAACATTGTAAAGTTTTGCAAATAATGGCATAGGAGGCAACATTGTTGATAAAAATAAAGTAAATATATAACTTACTTGTTGTCGATGGTGAGTCATTCAAACTAAACTCAGATGTCCTATCTTGGTTAGTTAAGCATGGCCATAGTGTAAAATAACCTTTGCTGTCACAAACTGCGATGGATGATTGTGCACTGTAGTATGCTATTTTGTGAATCTTAGTGTTTTCTGGAAGATTTGTTGCCATTTTTACTTCCTTTAGCTGAGGGACAGATACAAATAATAATGAATTGTCTGAGAGGCCCAGCAGCACTAATGCCTCAGTAACACCAGCTGAACAGACATTACTTTCTGTATTTTCTAAATCATTGATTGTAGCTATACTTGTTATTATGCTTGATGGCATCTTTGAATATGGAACACAAACTGAATCATTAATTAAATTATCAGCACTGAACAAACGTTCACCAACTAACTTGATATCAATTGCTTGATTCTTTCTCACTTTTATTGAAACTACCAATAGATAATTCATCTGTTCCTCACTTTTACTTGTCAACTTTTTATTTTCTTTCTTTAATATAACTACTAGGTGACCATTAACAACCAATAAATCAGAAATAAACATCTGCTTTGTATAGAAGTTCTTTGAAATGTCAAACTTATGAAATGCGCAGTCTTCATAAACAGTTTTAGTTTCATCTATCCTGACAACTTCTTCTTGGTCAAAACCAGTTTTTATCTCATTTCCTACAGATGAAATATTCTGTGTGCCACCATTCAATGCTGATGGATTTTTGTGATTAGCTAATAAATACTCATCAATAACAGATAACTGAGTTGGATCTGCATCATCAAACATAGAAAATTCCTCATCGGAACCTAAGGAATCAAAATCTTCACCAAATACTTTTCCTGGCATTGGTACAAATGGGTTGTTGTAAAGATAATCATCTAAACATTCATTCCTTGCATCATTATCACCTTTAACCTTTACCTTTCCAGCAATTTTGTAAACAAGCAAAGATAACTTACACTTGTTCTTTTCCTGACTTTTTCTAGTTTTATGAGATTCAATTTTAACTCCAGCAACAATAAATATATCAGATGTCTCCTCATCTTTCATGATTGCCACACAGGTGATTGTACAGCTTCTTGCAATATTCTTTCTCTCACAATTCTTCCCATTCTTACTGTCTGATCCATTTTTCTCAATTGTTTTATTGTGTTTTACATCCTGTGATGCATCAGCTGTAACATCATCTTTAATGGATACACCATGTTCACCTTGCAATGCTGTAACATCATCTTTAATGGATACATCATGTTCACCTTGCAATGGTGAATCATCATTTGAAAATAAATTACATCCTTCTTTACTGTCATTGTTACCACTACAGAATTTAGCATTGTGTACAACTTCAGAGATGATGCAATAGCTTTCTCCATCAACTATAATATCTGTAACATCACCTTCCTTACTTGAAAGAATCTTTAAGCCATCAGTGCTCTCCTGGTTTATGACTTTGCTATTTATTGAATCTATTTGCTGTACAGAGTCTTTTTTTGAATGTTCAGTAGGAGTATCTGTGGTTCCATTATTCACACAAACTGGTGATACTGAATCTACAAGGTCCTCCAGTTTATTATCAGGCACACTTGAGTTATGTTGTCGACTACTTTTCATTGCTGACACTGATATCTGATATTCAGAATGTATCTGAAAATGAAAAAGGGAAAAATGAGTTGAAAACTACAGTAACAAGGCATATAAAGCATATATTTACTAAAAACGTTTTAGATATAAAACAATTTTCCCTAAAGAAAAACAAATTAATCATGAAATTGTATAAATAAAAAATAGTTGTGAACTCTATTTCAACATGGGGGGGGCTATATTTATCTTTATCCATATAAATTTCTGACAATTAATTTAAGCAATTAAAAAGTATTTCTGTTAAATTGTATATATCCAAAGAAAGTGGATTGACAGATCTAAATTTCAAGACCATAACATGGATAATCCAATCACTTTCATTTAACAGTAATAGAAACTCAACCTTCTATTCAGTTTATAAAACTCAATTTTCTTATACCAAAATTTACTTGTAGTAAATAATCTAAACTAAACTAAACTGTTTTCCTCGATTTTATGTTGTGGACAAAGATTTCTTACATTAAAAAAACGTTTTACCACAAATGATGTTATGCAAATGGAGAGAGAGAGAGAGAGCAAATAGTTCATTCATTGACGTCCATCACATTTTGTTTCCATGTTACAATATCACTGCAATTTACTTGGATAAAATGATACATTTAAATTTAAGTGTATATTTATATTATTTTATTTATTTTTAATCTTTTTCTAGGTTTCCTGATTTCAGTTGCTTGCTAACATCAGTTTCCAACATCAGTTTCCAAGCAGGTAACTTTTATAGAACTATACAACAATATACTAGATAAGACATAGAAGATTTATCCTGGATATGTCATAATTAGATATGGTGGGCCAGCTACACTCATGATATGAGTTACATGCCAACATTGTTAACTTTGATGTTATTAATACTTAATAGTTATGTATGATTTCTATGTCAATTTTGGAGAACCATATATTACAAATTCATAAAATTGTTACTATTACAACCAATAGAACAAGAATTTGTCATTATTAAAAGGGATTTTCAGTTTGATGAGTGGTTCTTTTGAGAGTATAATAATGCATCAAAGAAATAAACTTGATATCATTAATAATTATGATAAATAACAAAGTCCAGGATAAAAGAGTCCAAGATTGGTCCTTATGGGGCTCCATGTGATACTTTCATGGTCACGCTGAATTCCTTCAAATATAGTTTATTGTTTATGGTTGAATAGGTAGTCTTTAAATCATGAACTCAGTTCCACTGGAGCTTACAATCCATGATAGACTGATGGATGATATCTTCATATATGGAAGGATTTTGCTGGGTGAATTTGGAGTTCGCTATAGGTCAAGCTTGGCCTAAAACATTCTCAGCTTGTGTATCAATGAAGAAATAATGAAGAACTATTACCTATTATAGTTGATTTAAATACTTATTATAAAACTTACTCTAAGGACAGGAAATATTTCCCAGATAACAATATATCCATCTTTGGTGCCAACAGCAATAAGGTTATCATAACATTCTGTGCTCATACAAAGGATCTAAAGAAAGAAAATGTCTATTTCAACAGGCAGTTAAAAATGTGGCCAAATATAAGTAACGCATAGGAATTGTGAAAAAAACACACAAAAGTAGCATTGTTTATAAAACTATTAAAGTATACACACCACAAACGTAATATTTGTTTACAGTACTTTACTCTGAAATTTGCTGCATGTGTATTTTTGTAGCAATTGTTTACTGAGATAAAAACGATGGATCGTGGCAGATCAAGATTTAACAAGAAGTGCCATGCGCTTGAACATTGATGGCTACTGAAGAGATGCGATTATAGAACAGACTAGTCACTCAGTCTAGCAGTGGGTCATGAGTGTAATTATGGTTATTTTAATGTGTCTAGAATTTAGAAAAACGTATGGCACTAAGATCGCCTAAATGCATAATAATTAAATTACACTAAATCCATAGTTTTTTCCACAGGAGATAACATTTGGTTCCTAAGATTGAAATTTCGTTAAATCCAGTATTTACAGCTGTTTCATTTGTTCATAATAGAAAATAAAATCATGACGTCACAAATATTTTGCTCAATTTCCTACAGTTTGATAGCAAAGTAAAACAAATTCTACACTAGATAAAACTTATATGATTTTTTTGGAAAAAAATTATAAGCTAGTATCATACTAGTTGCTTACCTTTCACTTATGACACAACTTTTCCATAATTTTTATCAGTCCAAAAAAATTTGTTCCTCAACCCTCCTTGACAAAAATACATTACACATGACTTGTCTCAAATTTTCCAAAAAATAGCTAACACACAGGCCTTTTGGGCATTACATGTACCAAGGTATTACATGTGCCAAGGGCAGGAAACTGTGAAAAGTGTGTGACAATTGTTTTCATAACTTTGACACTTTAGACTCTTCAAAGTGAACAATTCTCATTATTCTGGGGTTAGGCGGAAATGAACTTTCTCTAAAACCTGTTTTTAAAAACAAATTTATAAATTAATATGAGAATTTGGTATTATTATGTTTAAAGCTGGCTTAAATTTAAGGTTCAGTGGATATTTCCCACTCACCATGGGGTTGTTGTTGTAAATTTATATTTGGAATCCTTTTATTTCCACTGGGATAAATATATTCTGCAGGAAATTTATAATTTAAAGTAATTTTGTAGAATACATAGCTTTCCTCTATGTTAGAAAAAAAATCAAAAATGCTGTCATAACATGTGTAAAAATAATTTGATGAATATATTGAAGAGGTCTTAGAAGACATGCATAATGAAAACAACAACAACACAGGATTAAAATTATGTATGTTTTATTTAACAAAAATCCAATTAAGAAGTAGAAAATTGTTTATAAATGTCCTTTGTTTATTTCTTGCCATAGTGAATCTATTTTTGCCATAGCACAGGAAGATAATTACGGCAATGTGTCTGTCAAATTAAAAGGGCTTTATTATACATGCACAAACACACACATACACACACACTCACACACCAATATAATTAGATAGTTTAGTTCTGTTATTACTCACTGTATCGTTAGGTCTTGAAAGCTGCTGTGCCCCTGCTGTTGAAGAGTACACTATAAACAAAAACAAAACACACTACTGTTAGTTTTACAATGTGAATTAAATGCTTGCTATTAGTAACAAATGTTTGTGATGATTTTTTATCATAAAAATAGGATGCAATCTGATGAGGTAAGCTGTGGATTTGCAAATTAAAACTAGAATTAGAAAAATGAAGTTCATAATTAGATAGGCATTCTGCACACAAGACATCAGGACCTTGTTTGCTAATCTGGAGGTTCGAATATGGGTCAAAATGACATTTTTGTAGACTAATGGGAATATATGTCAAACTAAATTATCTAAGTGAAAATAAAACTTAAATAAATTCATTTTTATGTTGGAGTATTTATTTGTGGTGACGTTATGTTTTGAAAAATTGTGAAGTAACAATTGAAAAAAGCACAAAAAATGTTAATATCAGTGTGTTAGAGCTGCCGTGCCATACTATGATCTTTAATGATTCCGAATAGACATTAATATTATACTGTCCCTTTGTTTGTCTATATAGAAAAATGCAATTCCTGAGGTCCAACTAACAAAGATCAAGTTTGTGAGGTAATACACAAAAACATTTCTGTTTGCGATTTGGCTAAATTCACCCAACAATTAATATTCTAATAATAACAAAGAAAATATAAGATAATGTTCATACTAACTGTTATCTTTTATTCAAACTAAAGTTTAAAACAATAAAGCTGAAGCAAAATAAGATTTTATTCTTTGTCTGAATCGTTTTGCTGCTGGGAGAGGAATGTATTGTGTCATATTTAAAATTATTATTACTTTTGTCTGAGCACTAGAAAAATAAGATCCCAAAGTTGTATTCTGAATTCGAAACATCTCTACTTGTATTTACTGTTTACCTGAGTATAATACAACAATAATGACCTACGTCTTGAACATCTGCCATTTACAAGCACTGATATCATATGGAATAAATATAAACAGAACAGCATAGGCTCAAAACGTGACACTTGGTGTGTCGTTTTGAGATTGATACATTGAATGTTCTAAACAAATTATTTACATATAATTTGTATTGTTCTATGTTAAGTAAGATAGGTTTGTTTAGTCTATTTTAGACCCAAATCCCATATACTGCCATATAGTACAGATTTTTGGTTCAGAACATACACAAGAAGCATGCAAAGTTTTAAGTCATAACTTTTGTCCATTCCTGAGTGAGTTATGCTTGTTTAAAAGTTAGAAATTCAGTTTTGAGAAAACCATGTTTAAACTTTGAAAAACTGTAACTTGTTTAATATTTTATGTAAAAGTTATCTTAATATGCAGTTTTACTCATCATTTTAATCCCAATTCATCAACCTTGTACCCAGGGCCTCTTTCTCTTTTTGATATTGTATCATTATTTTTCACTTTCAAAGTCACTGCCAGTATGTTTTTACTTTCTTTCTTTGTTTTTTCTCCCTATATCTGTTTATTGTTAGTTCGTAGACCTCTCCATATTTAGACTTATTGACGTCCATTTTCATCTCATTCTGAGGTAAGCGAGACACGTCCCTTCACCCTTCTCGAGAGCACAATAAGAACACGGTTAGTTCAGTAACAGAGTACCAAATTTACCAAAGTTTTGCTCGTCATAAGTCTCTACTGAAAAAGTAAACCATAGTTTTAGAAATAGATAAACTTTTAAATCAATGTAATTAATTTTTAATCTGCTGCCTTATTTATCTGCTGGTTGAAGCAGCCCCAGCAGTGTTTCAAAACAGCTTTTATTGTATCTGACTATCTATCTATCCTCCAAATTCTGCAATTTTTAGCCTGAATCTGTCTTTCTGTGCTGCTGGAAGTGAAGTCTATAAACTTACATATGCATTCATATAAAAATACCTTTGATAAAAATAACGTTTTAATTCTGTAAAAAATGAATGAGGAATAAATAGGCTTTCATAATTATATATAAAAATAGCTGAGTGATCAGTTGGCTCCAAAATTTGGGTAAATCTCCAAAAATTAGAAAATCAATAATTTTTATGTAAAAACCCAGACTTTTTAGTGTAATACAAATTGAATCTCTTAAAAAATTCAGGGTACACTTTCAATACCTTTGCAACAGAAAGGTGAACGAAAAATTGGGTGCTGCCAATAAGAGAGATTTTTTGTTAATTTAACCAATTAATACATTGAAGAAGACTTTTTCAGTTTGTTTTTTTTTACTATTTTAAGGTAAATAATATACTTTATATAACAGTTTAGACTAAAAATAAAAGTTAAAATATATATAAGCCTATATAAGCCTTGGCTAGCCATCATTGAGTTGAAATTGTTATTCATGAAGTCTGAGTGTGTATGAGAACTCGAATGGCAAAAAAAGAGAGAGAAAAACCAATTTTAGTGCACTGTGTGAAACCTCTAAACCGTCCATTTGTATTAAATTTCCACAAATTTCCATAACCACCAAGCCACGTCCAATTAACATCAAGATTGTATTTTTAAATATCTATATTATGATAATTTTCAGCTGTTTGTAAATGTATGTGTAAGTTGTTGGTTGGTTTCAACTCAGCCAATCAGTGACTATCATTCTAAATATATTGTTTTTTCGCACACAACCATGTTCGTGTTTGGGAAAAGAGCAGCTTTTGAATGAGTCTCTAGTTGTTTTCAGCAGTGAGTTGTGCCAGATTATTACTTTCTAGCTTTATATCTTAAGTCTGACATTGGTATTATTATGTGTGAGTTCATTCATTATTGAGACATAGTGTGCGCTTGTTTGATAGCACGTGAAAGTTGTAAGTTTGTCTCATCAAATAGTTGTGAGTTTATCTCACTCAATAGGCTTGTGCTTTGCTTTGTTAGCATCTAACTTGAGAGTTAAATCTCATCCAGTAGTGCTTCCTTTGAGTTGTGGGTTTATTTCAACAAATGTGAGTTTATCTCACCTAAAAGTTGTTCTGTTCTCACTTGCGAATACTTAAACTACAAAAATATTGATATACAAAGCACATGTACAATAAACCAATTTCGGTGCGTGGCACCGTTGCACACACACACAAAATCTTTATTAAACCAAAACAAGTGAAAGTTGCATAAAACAGGTGTATGAATGTGAACTGCAAAAAACAGCACTTGAAAGAGTGAGAAATTTAGACTTCTTACAAAATTACACCCACTAAGCATGGTTCTACACAAAACAGTCATTTAAACACAAAAAAGTTAAATATGTATTTCAAAAAACGGCTCAGAAAGTTTGCCGAATTCCCAGAAATGCTTTTCATGAAAATGTCACAAAGCTGAAAATAAATGCATAAATAAATACCAATACAAACAAAAATACTACAATCAGGGTCAAAATATATTTGTCACTTATAGGCATTTAGACACTTTTTCCACTTTTCACTCAAATTGTGCAAAAAGCTTTTTAGTTAATTTCATATTGGGCATTGTTTCATCACAGCAGGCAATCAAAAGGTCTATCTACATTTATTAAATGTATATACAGTGTACATTCTGTATTGTGAACACTAAAGGGAAAAGTAGGAGATGTTCAAGGGACTAAGTAAACTGTTCATGTTAATGAAAATTCAAATTAAATAGCAGTCAAGTTATCCAATATTGACTGTGTTCTTCTTCACCATGATTAAAAGTGAAGAAGTCTTGCAACATACAGCCACACTGGTTTATAGCATGCACACAGTTTATCATCTGCATTGTTCTGAAATCTAGCAAAAAATAAATATGCTCAGTGATAACTGGCAGATCAGGCCCTAATCTGAAATGGGAGGGAAGCGTACCTGTCCTCCTAAAAGGGCACCTTTGTTAACGTGTTGCTTGTA
>JANTOQ010118154.1:0-15824 GCA_027564595.1 Bythotiara depressa | reverse complement strand
CCTGATTGAGTTAGGCGCGTTGTAGACCACGCATGCAAATACAAGGAGGCGCATGCGGAGGTGTGGGCGCGTTGTCGCGCACCATACGTGACCAGGACTGTTGTGCCATTCAAGATTTGTTGAAATATAAATGTCCTGGAAAAAATTATTTGTCGAAACCTGGTATTTTCTACGTTACATTAAAATTGCATAATATTTTAACAATGTGACTATGTTTCACATTTTGATTGGCTGATAGAATATTTTTCTGTAAATTCAAAAAAGTTCAACAACAACAACAAAATAAAACACAGAAAGGAAAGAAAGTAATTATCACTTCTGGAAAGAATTAGAAGAAAATTGCTAAATGACTGAAATGGGATATGCCAGGGAAATCCCCCCCCCCCCTTCTTTCCCATTTAAGCATATAGGAGCTTCTTGCTAAGAAATTGTCTTGTTATGGACCTGAATGATTTAATCTGGCAGTGAGATTGGTCAAAAATCTTGTTTATATACAAATAAAGGAGAATCAAAATTTAATCACTTCATGCCTCCAACGGGAAATTTTGCAGACGTACGAGTGAAATACTAAGCCCATGGCAGATGGATCAAAATATAAACTTCACACCTCTGCAGGTGTAAAAGTGATTATTTTGATCCGTCAATTCCCATATGTCACTCGCTGCTGAAGTCAGATGTTTAGCTGCTAACAGCGTCTTGTTGATCTTTCAACAGTTCCAATTATATATAATTAAACCAGGTACAAACATGTTGAGGAAGAATCGCGCAAACTGAAGGATATCTAATTCTGTATGCTTGTTTCCTATCTGTATAAATATTTCTTAAATCCAAACCCAAACTAGGTTGTGATCAAAACATGAACAGTACTGTTAAACATTCTGCATTAAATTGTTATGGTTGCTATCCATTGTAAAAATTAACCTTTTTATAGGTTCCATTTTTACCTGGAGAAACTTTTTTGTAGGTTCCTTTTTTACCTGGAGAAACAGATTTAGGACAGTTATCAAAGATATTTGAAACCCTTGGAACTCCAACAGAAAAAGACTGGCCAGTGAGTATTATGTATATATATTTTATCACCAGCTGGTAATTTAGCTTTGATAGAACATATTTTGCATTTTTTTTAAACAAGTTTTCATCATAAACTACAGCGTCAAATTACACTTTGAAATATTAGTAATCTCTAAGCATACAAAATGTTTTTGCCGACTTAGACCCTTTTCGTGCTTGGGGCCAGTGGAGTGACCAAAAAATGAGAATCACACAAAACATGGAAAGTGTCCTTATTTCATTGATACTTACCTGATGCCAATTTGTCTGATTCTGAAGCAAGCGAGATACCATGCTGTAAGATCAGTGAATTTAGTACCAAAGCACGCAATGTCCTAAGTCTTAAGTAATCTGAAAATGGTTACCTTCATGAATCTTTATGTATATGAACACAGCCTTAATTTTATAGTTTTGACACCTTGCCTAAGTATATGATGTGCATGGTTGTAGACTCTGTTGTGTGGTGGCTTTCCATAGAGATCCATAATTTATATATAAAATTAACAATTTGATATTACTTGTGTAAAGTGTCTATAGGATTGTTTCAATAGATGTTTAGATGCCATGTATCCCCTATTATTATTATTATTATTATTATTATTATTATTATTATAATAATTATAATCTATATTCATTTCTTTGCTGGTTTTCTTTTTCCAGAGATGTTACTAATTGGAAATACAGGAAAAATAAAGTTGTAGAAGTTGATAAGTCCCCCTGATCTTTCATTAAATTATAAGGGTTATTATTAAGAAATTTACAATAGGCAGGAGGTGTATCCAGGCATTATAGGGTTAATGATCAGATTAGGCCTCTCATGAAATATACTTAATATTACTTTTTCTGAGTAAAATCTTTAGATTTCATCTGGTTTATATGCAGTTTGTTCTTAGAAAACGATTTATATATTACAGTCATAATGCAGGAATTTCAAATTGTTTTTAAACTACTAGAGAATCAGATAAATCTTATGTATGCTGAATTGCGAGAAAAACTATTATTCAAAATTGAGTTGTTCATAATTTTTAGGGTATAAAAGAGTTACCTGATTATGTCGAATTCAAAAAGTTCCCTCGTATTCCATTCCAAGAGATTTTCTCGGCTGCCGGTGATGATTTACTGGACCTGTTGGATAACCTATTTTGCTATTACCCAATTACGAGAATTTCAGCAACACAGGTAATTATAAAATTTCCAAGACCATCACAAAGTCTGTAAAGTTTACGAGAAACAAAGTACTTATATTTCTTATCATTCATGAAATACTAATAAAAAACCAAGGACCTGTTTACATTCGAGGTTCCTACTACACATACATTAAGATCGATTAAGCCCTTGGAGCTGATTTACCAAAATCAATTTTGAGGATGGGGAGATAATCAAGGTTTGGGCTTATTCGAGATATGCGTTTATTAATTTCGCAGTGTTAAGGGGAAACGGTTTTTTTCAAGTTTTACTCAATATGTAAAACTGCAATATCCTCATTAATACTCATGAATATAAACTGTAATTGTAAACCTTAGTTTCTTTAGAATAAATCAGGTTTGAATTCATATTAAGCCTCGTGTAAACAGGGCCAAAATGACCTAATGTTTTATATAGCTCTTATATCATTTGTAATCTAAGAAAGAGATGTTCTTAAAGCTTATTTTTGATCACTCTAATGTCACGTCAGTAATTTATCTCAGCAGCCCTCTATTTATGAAAAACTGTGCAATGATATGAAATCTGATGGAAATACTTAAATTCAGGTGATGTGAAGTAAATTAGACGCGGTGTTGATCGATGAACGCTGTAGTGGTCAAACGTATGCTGCGTAGTTGCACCAAGTTGATTAAATTTCTGTATTTGTTTTTGTAAACCTCTTGGTTTCTGGAACTTCATAATCGTTACAAATAAATATGGCAGAAGTACTTATCTAAAGGAACTCAAGACTATTGGGAAGGATGACCAGTAAATAAAATAGTAGCTTTAAAAAATAGATTATCTGAGTCCAATGAACTGGCAACTGGCGTAAATGAAAATTTAGTATATATATTTATTGTCATTATACCTATAATCATTTTTTACGTATTTAGACTTTAAAACATTCATACTTTTCTAATCGACCGGCACCAACACTATGCTCCATGTTACCTCAACCTGGTGTTAAAAAAGATAATGACGAAGTGAAATCTTTAAGTAACACGTTAAAAAGGAAGATTGATGCTTCGAATACACCAGGTATGTCTTGTGTTATTTTGTTGTTCGAATGTATTTCTTACTATTCTTATATATAAATATCCATAGTATTGATGACGGATCTAATGGTAAATCAGAAGGAGCACTTTTGTTTAGTAACCCATTTATTTGGGCTGCTTAAGTTTCCTGCTTTTTGTTTTTGTTTGTTTAATCTTTTACGTGGTTTATAGATGCAAGCTGCTTAAAGATGCATAACTAGCAAAGGGTTATATGAATGCTTTCCCAAGGAACTTGGCCTTGATATTACATATGATCGCAATGTTGAAGTACTTAAAAATAAGAAGACTTTCTTAATTATGTTCCTTTATATTATGACTATAGAAAGAATAGACGTAATTATAACTTGGACTATGAACTGGGAGCTCCATGAAAATGCATGTAAAATATTCGCAAACACAACTTGTAGTTAAAGGTCCCATTTGAGCTACGGAATTTTCTAATCGGTTCTGCAAGTCAAGCAGGAACGTCCGCTCGAGCAAACAACTCCGAAAGTGAAACTGTCGTCCACCGGCGGGATCGAACCACGGCTCTAGGCTCTAAGTAGCTTGATTACAGTCTCTAAGTAGCTTGATTACAGATGCATGCCGCCACATCCACCTTAGTTGAAGTTTTGAATTTCAGATGCATAAAGGCATGTGCATCGCTATCCAATTACATAGGTATATTTTTTATTTCAACATTAAAATATAAAGCGTAAAACGTACAGTAAATTATTTGGAGATTAATATTTATTATTCAGATCTTCCAGTTCATAATTCAAATAATTATTTCTCCTAAATACTGTATAAAGAAGCATAATTTGTGAAGTCTTCTAAGGCCACGATAAATTTTCTGTTTAACGTACCCGCAGCACATGGAGTAGTCGCCATTTTTAATAGACATTTCCTAAAATTAAATGTGTGACGTCACAACCCGCACATGAAGTAGCCGTCATTTTAATAGACGTTTCCCGAAATTAAATTTGTGTGACGTCACAACTGAACGTTGAGTTAACTACCAGCATGATGAAAAGTTTAAGTAGCGCATCTTTCTTTTTGTCAAATAAAAATCTCACTGCATCTGCATTTTTAGTCGCGTCTTACTTTTTTCCATCGGGCACGCTATACAGAAAATCAATTTTATCATGGTTATAAATGGTGAATGGATATAGACTTTAGCATTGTGATTGTATGTAATATCAGGTTTCCAGGGAAGACATTCATCCAACCGCTTAATACCTAGATATGACCCCGGTTTATTATTAATTTCCTGTTAGAAACTCTTTTTTTTTACCAGTCGATTTTATTTATTTATTCTTTATTTAAAGTTGGAGGTTTACATAGCTTATAAAAACTAATTCAATCCAACTATTATAAAATATAAAAGAAAAACAACAGTATTTTAACTAGTTATAAATTATAAAATCATTAAAATCATCTCGGTAAGTAAAAGTCTGATTTAACCGCAGATTCTACACTTGCAATATATATTGAAGTCCTTAAGGCTTCTTATAAAAATATTGAAGGAAGGGACACTTTTATACGCTCGGGAAGATGATTCCAAGCTAAAGCTGCCCTGAAGTCAAATGTATTTAAACCATAAGTAGAAATGCATTGTGGAATAGCCGAACTCATGTCTCCTCTAATTGAGTAAGTAAAATTAATTTTCCAGAATATATTTTGCATTAATTTTGGACTTGTAATGATTTGTATACCTCCATTAACAAACGCAAATTTTTAGTATGAATGGTAACCGAATTTGTGGTTTTTAGTAGTTCTTCAAAGGGTAAACAAACTATTTAACCATGTACTTAAAACCCTATGATGAGTTGAGTTTATTAGGGTATTTCCTGGAATTTTCCCGGATTAGCTACCATATAATTACAATCGAACCACCTAGAAACATTTGTAATATCTTATTTTAATCGCGATATAACGTTGTCTATGATTATATCACATGCATATATAGTCTTCTCGTCAGGGAAGTTACACATGCTTGAGTTGGTAGTGGAATATAATAAATCATTTATAAAAATGTTAAAAAGTATTGGGCCAAGCACTGAGCCCTTAGGCACACCTAAGAGGACCTCTAACCATTCACCTATAAACGGGCTAATACGGACTCTATGTTTTCTGTTAGAAAGATAACTAAACATAAACCTTAGACTTGCAATTCCAAATCCACAAGTCTCCATTTTGGCTATTAGGATGTCACGAGGAAGATAATCAAAAGCTTTTGATAGATCCATCAATACAGCACCTACTTTGCCTGATTTTATGAGACATTTTTGCCAATCGCGTAACATTTAACAGAGCATATTGTGAATTATCCTTTTCTAGATCCGCAAAGGTATTTAGACAGAAATAGACAGATCTAAGAATTTGATCATTTGATTGGCGACTATTGAGAAGACAATATCTAAAACAACTAATGAATTTCACATACATCGAAAAACATTCATCAGAAGGATGTATTTTTGGTAGTAGTTGCACATATAAGCGAAAAATGTAGGCGCATTTGTCACGTTTCTCAAAGATTCATAATATTTTGCGTGCTAAGGGGTCTTCGACAATCGATTTTCATTTCTTTTAGCGGATTCAGGCCGATTAGGGGAGGGGGGGGGGGGGGTATCCCTAGAAGCCGATAAATTCTGAGCTTTACCAATATTTGTTCCATTTACAAGGTTTCTCTTTGGTTTTCTTAATTTTGTTATTTTAAAAGATCTTCTACCAACAGAACTACTCACGTCCTGATAGCAACTACTTACGACAACATGGTAGACCTGAAAAAATATGCTTTGTGATACAACAATTTTTTTGGAATTTTTGGCCGATAAGCCGTAGGGGGGAGGGGGTCGAGAGCCTATCGGCCTGAAGCCGTTAAAAAAAGTGAAAATTGATTGTCGAAGACCCCTAAATAAGTTTGATTTCTGCATGAACAGTATTTTAGGGTGATGGATTACTCGGGTAATTTCACATATGTTGAGGTTGATGTCGTTTTAGAGATCACTGCAAAGAAACTGATATTTTGATGTGATCCTGAGCATGGAGCATGGATTCAAACCACGTGTTTACAGTATTCACTAGCTGAGGTGAAAAAAAGATGTCCGTGTTTATGACTGACTCCATACTGCCAGCAGAACCAAGATCGTCAATGCACGTATGGGTTAGCACGAGTTATTACCAACTACGTTGACCGTTTGATTGACTTTTGATTGACGAATTCTGGTGCTAATTAAAATCCTATTAAATAGACGTTATTACCAAGTTGATCGTCATACCATAACTGAGTAGTGAAAATAGTTTATGTGTTTTTTGAGTTGTAAATTGATTGTAATGAACATCATAGATTGTTAATATGTTTTCCCCATGAATATTAAATTATTATTGTTATAAGCAGGATTATTTCTATGTTTCAGGGGGTTGAATGTTTGAAATTTGATGACGAAGAAAAGAAGTATAAGTTACCAAAAAATGTTATAAATATAAACCTCTCGGTTTTTTTATTTTAAGTTTTCATTTTCGAGTGAATGATGATTATAATTTTCTCCAAAACAAATTTAGTTATTAAATCCAAGTTGATCGTCATACCATAACTGAGTAGTGAAAACAGTTTATGTGTTTTGTGGTATGTTTGTTATATTTATTTTCTACCCAATATGGTGAGCATCTATTACTCATTTCTGGAGAATAAACCAAGACTTTTCGAAGTTAAAGTGTCCTAATCAATCATGCTTTGCAACATATAATGCCAAAAAATATTTATTGAGCTGCGGTCACATTCACTAATACTTTAGTTTCAGGTGGTTCTTGTATGATACGTGCATGTGTGTGACCAGCTGGCTGAAGAAGGTAAAGTATTTAGGATCATAGCGTTGTATTATTATTTAACCTGCTTACTGCTGAGAGTAAAAGTGATTTGCCTCATTTTTTATTTTTTGATATTTTCTTCTGTTGTTCCATTTGGAAAAGGTAAAAAAAGGCCCTACAATCCTCCGAGGGGAGACAGTGAGTGAGAAACTGAGTGCTAAATTAACCAAAATAAAAGGGCTCCGATATCTAATAGAGAAAAAGACCCTGGTTAGGAGGTTGTTATTTGAGGTGCTTTTTATTATTATTTATATCATAGGTCCAATGAAATAAATTGTAATTTTCGCGAAAATTTATTCTTTTAACATTGTTATGACAAAAAATTATTTGTGCAAGCATTAATTCGGTTGGTAGCGACACGGGTTCGCAATCCAAGGTTTCCGAGTTCAAGCCCCACCACTGGCGATATTTAACGTTTAGCTCTCTCTCTGTTAATCCTTAGGTCTGCGAAGTTGTCCGGTTGAGCGGGATCACTTCACTTGACTCGTGAAGCCGAAGGGAGAGCTTCCGTAGCAAATGGGTGCTTTAAGTGCAAATAAATTGATCGGATATATGCCTTGAAATTACGGAGGCTACCTTCTTAAAATATACCCATTATCACTGTGAATGCAACCTCGTTCCCAGGGCTTCTCCCGTCTTACCATTAACGGTCCTCCATATAAGAAAGGAAAAAAGAGCAGGGGAAGCTGTTACGAAAGCTTAAACACTGATACAATGAGAAAGAAAAATACAACAATAAGCTCAGGAAATAAGAATAAGTTTTTTATATTTTTTTTGTAAAAGCATATCCACGTTCTTATGTTTCATCATATCCTGAGGATTTTAACGTACATCCGGATGTTAGATGAAAAATAATTATTTTACGAGAATGAGTGTACTTATTACGTTGATAGGATGAATTAAACAGTAACGCGATGGACACTGAGCAAGATAACGCAGAAGAAATCAAATATAAGAAGACGTACGTATTTATTTTGTTGTTTATTTATTATAATATGCTCAACAGTTATACATCCAAGTACTTCATACAATGTCTATATGCATCAACTGTAGTCTACTAACTGTACCGAACGCTGTCACTTTTACGTCCGGAAGTGAAGTTTTATATTTCGATCCGCCACGAGCTTAGTACTTACGCGTAATTTATTTTGTACACGGTACCTCCACTTTTCTCTTGCGTCCGCCAATCTTTTCCTGTGGAGGTGTGGAGTAATAAAATTTCGATCCTCGTATATCAACGAGATTTGTCAATGATCTCACTGCTCGATGATGAGAGAGTATCTCTCGAAACGTAGCCCAACGTTTAAACCATTAAGTCAATGACTTGATAAATATATCATTTCATTATGACAAAATTTAAAGTACTAATCATCTCAGTTTCTCTTCCCGATGTTTACATAAAGTTCTTTTCCCCAAAGATCTGCAACTGATATGCGAGGTCAAGGTGGTAATCTCCTATAGGAGAGATTCATTAAAAATGCTGAGAAGGGATTACCTCAAAACAGAGGTAGACAGGTTAAGAGCTGAGAAAGTTAGATCAAGAGGAGTTTGAAGCTCGTATACATTAGCGCGCATATGACGGAAATTGTGACTGATGAATGCATGGAATATAAAAAAAGTTCGACCATTTTAACAACAGGAACCCTTGCTAAACAGTGTCAAAACCATGGTCGATAAGATACATTGGGTTATTAATCTCCATCTTCAAAATACAGAAATAGTAGCCAAAATTGAGAATACATAAAAAACATTGAAAAGCCTGAGGGGGACAAAATAGGAGCAATTGTTAGTCTGACTCTCAATCTTTCAAAGTGGGAAAAAATTATCTTAATGAACTTATACTCAAGCATCATACTTACAGCTGACAAGGATAGCGTGACGGATATACTTGACAAAGAGGAATAAATAGATACAAAAATAAATGTAACAGACGTCTACAATCATGGCCATAAAATTTCTGGCACGTGCACGACGTGCCAGATAAACCAAGAGTTCACCACAAGTGATGTTTAAGTAATACAGATAAAAATAACTTACGAGGTAAACTGTGATGTTTGTGTCACGTTCCACGTTCTCATCATATATTGTTGCCACAGGAAGCATCCTCTTGATCTCCCGCCATGTTGAGGCTCCCAACGCAACCTCTTCCCCAGGGCTTCTTTCCTTTTTTACTTGAGAATAGCGAATCGCCCCCCGATATCAAAAGGAGAACGAGACCCTGGGACGAGGTTGCCTTAAACGGACATATTCACATCTTCATTGCTCCAACAATGTCCGCTAAATCTCAGTCTTCCAGGTACCTTGTCGTGAAGACATGGAGTGTTATTTGTCATGTGATCCCACTAGGAGATGATACAAAAGAGGTCCTCTGGTGTCCAAACACCCTTGAAAAAATTAAGCAAATATTTGTTTGTTTGAGAACTTTCAATAAATCCTGAAAAGCCATTTTTCTGTATTCTAGAGTGTCCAGAGATTTCTTGTCTTTAAGATCCCACCATGAGGAACCCTCAATTGATCCCTACACAGTGTAGATCAAACTCCTCTTTAGCGTCCAGTCTCTTTGTTAAAGTATCTGACATTCGTCCAACATTCTATTCCAAAGGAGCACACTTCCAATTCTCATGAAATGAAAAAAAATTAGCCCTCTTCCTTACACAAATTTACCATTTCCACCCTCATCCAGTAATTTTTCCATTCCCATCAAATCTACATACAATAGATCTTTCCCTGATTTCGTGAAAATTTTAAGTTTTGTTTTATAAAAAACGGACTTCAGATTCAGATTCCTATGCTGAAAATTTTAATGCCACGCGGCAATCAGAAAGTTTGTTTTCGCTACACTTCGCCAACGGTCAAAGCCTTCTTAATTTCAAACTTTCAATGTCCGCCTCGAATTCCTGCGTAAAAAGTATTACTATTTGCCTGAACGCGGGGCTAAACATGACAAGTGCGAAACGTCTATTAGTCATATCAGTAGTAAAGCGGTTTTTTGAATGTTAGAAAAATAACCAAGTTCTTCAACAATTGCTGGTTAGAATAATCGATGAAATGTTTTCTATTAACAGTTGATCACAGTTTCTGAATCCAGGGGAACGAAAAATCTTAAACTTTGTACCCAGGCATTTTAACATTTATCACTAATAGTTTGAAAAAGAGCTTGTTTCGTGTTTCTTTTCTTTCTTTCTTTCTTTTTTTTGTTTCATGATGTATTTTCGCCGTTTAAGAAAGTTGCATTTATACATAATATGTACAATAAGATCTAATATATGTAATATTACATTGTAAATAATACAAAAAGAGTGTTAAAAAATATGTCGTTTCATTTTCAATAACATTAAGAAGCCTGTATTTGAGACTTTTCTTAAATAATGACCATGTTGGCAACGTTTTTGCATTCATTGTACAAAATCCTGTTCCGATAAGTAGGGTCCTCGATTTAGAATTGCATAGCTAGAAGTTTTAGAAGTAACTTTAGGCTGTTGCTGAATACCTTGTTGGATATATGTGGTTTATCTCTTTCATGTTATTGATAAAAATATTCGGTGCTAAATTATGCTTAATTTTATACATAAAAAGGAAAGTTTGATCAATATTAATTTGATAAATATTAAGAGCTTTTCCTTAAATAAAGGTTTGGAGTGCGTTAGTTTATCTTCATTACAAATTATTCTAATTGCATGTTTTTGTTTGTTATGTAATTTTGTTAATTTTGTATGGTTTGTGCTTGACCATGTTATGTTGGCATAATTTATATAGCTATGTATAAAAGAACAATCAATATTCTCCAGACATTTTTTATTGAGTAGAAGTTTTGAATTGTAAAGTATTCCTATGTTTTTTGATATTTTGTTTTTATAAAGGTCGATATGTTGCCGCCCGCCATGCCAAATGTTTGTCAAATTTTTAAATGATTGGAAGATTTCCTGTGCCAATTGAATTATGGCATGATCAGTTGAGTGACCTGCTTGGAATGCAAACTGTTTTTTATATAGAATATCATGTGAGCAAAGAAAGCTGTACAATCTGTTGTGCATTTCTAGAATTTTGTAAAAAGAAGGTAGAATTGAAATAGCTCTATAGTTTGATAATGTCGATGCATCTGCAGATTTGAATACCGGAAATACTCGAGCAATTTTTAGTTTATTTTTGGAAAAACACCTGATTGTATTGATAAATTAAAAACATAACAAAGGGAGTTTTGGATAATGTAAATTACGCTTTTTACACATTTACGCTTATGTCATCATGGACCTTTGTTTAATTGTAGAGTAGGAAATGCTTTCTGTAGTTCTTCGCTTGTAAGATTACTGCTACCATAAGTGTTGAAATGAAGCTTTCTGAAATTATTTTTTTTACAGACAAACAACAGAAGAACGTAAAGCTGAAATAAATCGTGAACGATATAAGAATCCCAAAAAAAGAACCACCCGTTTATTTCCATCGGAAATACAGGCGCAAGCTAACACCACCACTCTGGATAAAAACGTGGATAAAGAACTTGATTTGCTGTCACGCCAGTGCCAAGTTCAAGTACAGAATATCGAAAAACAGATTGCTGATATTAAAAGAAGTCTCCGTACTGACAAGTGATATGAGAAATAAAGAATAACGAATACAGGAGAAATCGAGCTACGATGTTCTAATTAACTCTTAATGCTTGGATACGCCCCCGTGCCTATTGTAAATTTCCTAATAGTAACCCTTATAATTTTATGAAAGATCAGGGGGACTTAACAACTTTTACCAACTTTATTTTTTCTTTTACTTCCAATTATTAACACCCCTGTGAAAAAGCAAAACAGCAAATAAATGAATATATATTTGAATAATTTCCGGGGGTCATCAATTATAGGGTTGATTTAACAGCATTAATTTATATTAGAGGAGTTTACGTTCTTTGTTGTAAGTTTTCATTAGACATTTCTATTTATATATAATAAACTATATATACGAAAGGAAAGAACTATAAATATAGAATCTGTAGTAGAATATATATACTATATGTACTACAATCTTCCACAAGTAAATTAAGTAAGTGAAGCAACTCTTCCATCTGTGCTGCACATGTACCAGAGACCACTTAAGAAACAAAGACCACTTAAGACATTTGGTAACCGGAAAAAGTTTATGTTTCAGGGTTTTTTTAATTTATAAAAAAGTTTATATTTCAGATTTTTTAATATATAAGAAAACAGAGTTTGTGGAATATTTCGGTTATTTTGGCATCTAGTCTCAAACTATTATTTGGAGGATTGTAGTTCAGAAACTTTGTACTTGTTTCACAAGTTTGATTGAAATATTGATTCTGATTTTCATTGAAAAGAATGTCTGAAAAAAAAGTTGAATTCCTATTTTTCCCCCGTATGTTTGTTCTTGAAGAAAAATTCTGAATTTTCTTTCAATAATTACCACCTGGATAAAGCAAAATAGCAAAGAAATGACCAATGATTTGATTCCTTTCCGGGAATACTATGCATCAAAGGGTTAGAATTCTGAGTCATTGAGGAAGTTTGGAATTCAAACGAACTATCTGTTTTCCTAATTAAGGTTGCTTGCCATTTTAGAGTTAGGAGATTCTCTATTAATTTCGAATGTTAATTCACAAGTTCAACGAATCTAACACCAGATTCAGGATCCCTTGGTAGTGAAGGTTGTCACAAGACAGGTTTCTATTTTTTTTAAATCAAATTACATGATCCGTAGCGCTGATATAAGTGCGTGGAATACCGTGGAAAAAAACAGGACGTTTCAATTTCCTACTCGTTCTCTCGCTTTACTTTAACTTAAGGATAATTTGTGAACACTTGAATTAATTAAAGTAAACGCACGTGGTGGTAATATATTTCGGTACCAAACTTTCCAACATAGTCACCTAAAAAAATGACTATTATATCCAATTGGTAAATCGCCTACAAATGACTATTATAGTCATTTTAATTTTCCCGAAATGACTAATAGTCATTTTTTTAAGTCACGAATTATGACTGTAATGGTCATATCTTTGTGAATTATAAAAATATTAAATTGGGTCAGGGTTACGGTATTTTCTTTACAGAAATATGTCTTAACCCTGACCCTAAAAATAAAAACGTAACTTAAAATAAGTCATTTTTAGTGCGCTACAAGCACAAAGAAAGCGATATCTTTATATATATAACTTGTAATTGTTGTAATTATTAATTATAAAATGACTATAAGAGTCATTTCGGGAAAATTAAAATGACTATAGTAGTCATTTATAGGCGATTTACCAATTGGATATAACAGTCATTTTTTTTAGGTGACTGTTGAACTTTCACCTACAATCGAAGAGGATGTATTTGAGCATTTACGTGCTTTTTCGCTCATTTCCGTTATTATACCATTCCGGAAAGTGAGATTATTCCGCAAAATACACGTTATTTTTCCCAAATGAATGCCGTGAGAAATCTCAGTTTTCAGAAAAGAGTAAAGAACGGTTATAGCACAGTAAAAAATTATTAACATCTGTTTTAATACATACTGTGAAAGTATTAAAATCTTTCTCTCTCTCTTGTGGAGTTAGCATGCAAACTGTTAACAAATGTGAAACTAAATGCAATATGAAATGTAGATTAATTATTTCGAATACCACAGTGATTTGTATGGTGATATCACATAAAAAAAGAGATTTTGTCATTGAAAATAAGAATTGTCAAACAGCTAATTAAGTTCTCATAAACACAGTCATGCTGGGTTTTGTTTAAAAGAACACGAAACAATTTGGAAGACTATAAGAATAACTGTCATTTCTCAAATATTTTATCTCTTTGTGTTTTTCATTAAACACGTCGTAGGAACTTGGCTCTGACTAAGTCATTACTCGCTGGTAATCATCTAACAATACCGCGAACTGCTAAATGTTTCACTAATCACTTCGTGGAGAGGCTGTTGTTGTTGCAAAGTTGCAGGATTACGAAATAAAAAGAAGTAAGTGCAATTTTAATATAAAATATAAATAAACAAACAAACAAACTGTAAATACCTTTTATTTTTTACACCGCATTGTGTGCATTTCTGATGGAAGAATTCCGTAATGTTGTCAAACAGTATTTTTTTTCTTTGAAAATATCAATAAAGTTTCGCTCTCGTACATTGCATAAAATAAGATCTGACGCGTGCAAGAACTCCAAATGCTTGATCTTATCAATCAAACTAAATTGAGTTGTCCTATGTGTATGACGTAAAATTGACTACAAATAAGTGGTTAAGAAAACAAATTTCTTGATCAGTTAAGCTTTTTACATGGCTTCAACTTTTCACAAAAGTTGTACATTTCATTTCGCGCCAAACGTTAATAAAGAAAAAGGTAACCCAGGGTAATTACACTCCATCGCAGAATGTAATAAACGAATTGATTATGTATAAAAGCAACTAATACTATTTAATACTTCCTCCTTTTTTCAAAACGGTTTTAGTGAAAGTTATAAAATATTATAAGAAATAAACAAAGAAATAGAAAATAAAACTTTGTCCCAACGTTTAACCCAGTTTCCCCCGGAAAGATCACTGGTCATTTCTTCGCTCTTTTGTTTTTTCTGGGTGTTTAACCCCCGGAAAAAGCAAAATAGCAAAGAAATGATAATTATTGTAAATAAAATGTAAAATAAATTTGGTAAAAGCTGATAAGACCCCCTTCATAAAATAACAAAGGTTTCCAATGGGAGATTTAACATTGGGTACAAATTTCGAAAAACTTTAGGTGGTAGATGACCGTTAAAACTAATTTCTTGACATATACCCTTTTATGGAAAAAATCATGTCCATTTATTATATACGATTAGATAAAACGTGAAAATGGTAAGAAAGTGATACAAACTTGCTTATGTGCATAATTAATTAGTCACAATACCCCCCAAAGCAATTAATATTTTGGGACAATATATCTGCAGAACAGCATATGCGCGAAACGTGAAACTTGGTGTGTGTTTCTTTAGATTGATATACTGAAGGTTCTGAACTTAAAAAATATTATATCTTTTTATTGTTGTACGTGAAGATACAGAGGGTTTTTTCGTCTATTTTTAGCCCAAGGACCATATTTCCGATTAATATTACGCAATTTCCGCTGACCTTATTGCACTGAACTTCCACAAGAAGAAGAACAGAAAGCATGCAAAGTTTCATGTCGTAAAGTTTTACCATTCCTGAGTTATCGCGTTTTAAATTTGGCGTTTTAAATTCAGGGGTTCTATGATAAGACCTCTTTTGACCTTCTGGTCAAACTGCTCTTCTTTGAGTCCCGCCTATATACTTTTGTTTATATTTTACTATTATATATTTCGTTATATATCATTGTAAATGTTTATATATTTCAACATGTAACTTGTTATATACGGCAAATGTATGATTAACTAACTAACTAAATTTAGAAATTCATTGTTTTGAGAAAAACACGTTTAAACATTGAAAAAACTGAAAATTATGCAATATTTTACGTAAAAGTTGTCTTAATTTGCAGTTTTACCCATTCATTTTAATTCTAATTCATTGTTCTTGACCTTAATGCCCCTCCCATTAGCTCTTGACTTCTTTGTTTGTTTTGTTCTCACAATATCCGTTCATTTTTAGTTCATTTTGACTTTTCCATTTTCAGCATGATTTGCATTACAGAAACATGGTGTACCAATGAAAACTTTGTTAACAATTCAAATTTTCAGCTATCTA
>JANTOQ010118044.1:1850-15826 GCA_027564595.1 Bythotiara depressa | reverse complement strand
GCGATCCGTTGCAGCGAAACTGGTGAAAAATTCCCACTTTTTAAAAATATACTTCGAAGTCTAAGGGTTAATAGGAACGAAACCTTCAATTTATTGCAAGAAGAACTCCACTGTAACACTCGGAAGAACTTATTTCTCTTTATTTTTATTTTTCTAATATATTTTGAAGGTGAAAGAAAATCTAATAAGGAAGATTGAGTTTATACTACGTTATACCGTTGGTAGGAAAGTGTTTGGGAATATCGTTGGCCTGCATTACTTAGTCATAAAGTCTAAGTCAAGAGTTTAGCGTATTTCCATGGGCAAGAAGATACAAATTTTTGCACCCATGAAAATGAAGTCAGACCTAGCAAACTTGAATTCAGGAATATTTAGTAATAATATGCCATTGTTTCGAGTGAATCTAGTATGCTCGAGTAAGTTGAAGCATTTCATGAAACTGGAGCAAACCTTTCTAGACAGACATTTCTGAACAGACATTTCTGAACAGTTAAAGTGGCATGTTTCTGTATTTGACTTCATATGGGACATACTTCTTGACCAAGAACTTGGTTAGCATGTTTGTCTAATGATTGTAACTTGATTGTGTTAAGTTTGAATTTGTTTTACAATTATACATGGCAAGTGGGACAATCATCGTCACCAGGTTAATTTTGTTTCAATGATTCCAGCAAGCAAAGCTGTGAAGATGATTTCTCACATAATTCCTCACCTTTGTGATTAAAGAGTTTATTTTCATATTTTCTTACTATAATTATCTGCTTTATTTGTTACTTGGCAGTAACAAGTTTCTGTAATTGTGTTGCTGCTACTGGCTTCAATTTAATGTTTTGTTGCCCTACAGAGGATCGATAGTAAATTAAAAGGTTCTAAATTTCTAAAGAGGTCAAATAAATTTCAGTGTTGCTGCTTAAATTCAATGCCACAAATTGTATGTAATCCATGCTTTTGAATAATATTTTTGATATAACAGAATTTGAGTCCAAATTCAGTTACAATTAAGGAAGGTGTTTTATTATAACGTGTTGCTTATATGTACTTGATGTGTGAGAGGAGGAACTAACTGTCCTTATTGAACTAGTAATTGACTTATCTAAATGTACTACCTTGGTGCTATAAAGTTTTGCGGGTATAATTTTCTCGACTTGTCTATTTTCGTGAAAATAAGTAATAAAAAGAAGTTTGGAAATTGCCAATTCACAAAAATAAATCCTTGAAAATAACAAATTTGTAAAAATTTATACAATATTTTGGTTGATTTGTAAAATATTTGAAGAGAATTGCTAATGCATGAACATTAAAATGATGGCTACAAGCTTTATAACTTACTTGGAGGCAAAGATGTACAGCCACTGTAAAGGAAATCATAGGAAGAAAATTGACAACCTTTAACCATTCCACAAAAAGCCATGCTTGTAGGATTACTGAAAATTAATAGCCTCAAATATGTTTATTTTCGGAGATTTTTGTGATTTGTGAAATACCCAGTGAAAATTTTGGGTTTGCAAATTGAGAAAATTTATACCCACGAAAATGTATGTCACTAAGGTAGTTTTTTCCTATGCATCATGGTCAAATCTTTTTTTTTATACAGGGGCAAACTTGGTGGACATCATCACACAACTTCATGAATTGCTAATCGTGAACAAGAAATTGGCAAAGCTAAGAGATTTAGATTTGCATCATGTAAAGAGCCTTGTACATGATATATATATCCAGTTCGAGTTTTGCATGGTACCCTTTGATGACCAGATAGGACAAGATATTGTTCGCAAGTTTATAAACATCTTAGTAGTGCCCTGTTTCTCTTTAATAATGGAACTGGAAAGTGAAATATACTGGGAGGTTGTTTTAGTAATGTTTAATGTACTTTCACACAAGGTTCAATTCTTGAGTGTTGAAGAGAAGAATGATGTTATATTTCGAATGGCATATGCTCGAACTGCTTTCAAGCATAATGTATCTGTACCTATAACAGATAAACTAAAGGCTGATGTTATGGCTGTTGGGGAAAAGCATGTACAAAAATTTAAAGAATCAGATGCATGCTACTTCCTTCAAAAACTGTCAATGAATTTTAGGCAAGTAAATCCTGCTCTAATTCGTCAAAGAATGAATGGCTATTTATATTTTTTGGAAAATATAGTTACTTTGTTTCCACGCATGTTGATCCATCCAGATCTGTCATGGCTTGTAAAAGATGCATGGCCTCCAAGGATAAAAAATGTTACATCTGGTAATGAGGGAATTAATACAGTTCCTGCTGTTCCTGTGGGTTCCTGCTTTCTCCAACTTGATTTTATTCACCATTTGTACTATAAAGGAAATTATTCAACAGTCACAGTGCATTGGTCAGATGGGTTAACTGAACAAGTACAACTGAAAGACTTCAAGCAACACCGTGAAGATCCTGAACCAAGAAAAAATGCTCTTGAACAATTTGTGAATTTTTTGGTATACAAACACTCCCATCCTGAAATTGAAAATAACAAGAAAGACTGGGATATGTTGATAAGGATCATAAGAGATCACTGGATGGACGATGGGGACATGTACTTCTTCCAGGAGGATATTGCCTGTCTGTTGGAGACATGCTATAAAAAGGATAGTCTAACAGCAATCCAACTATATGATGGGATATTAGAGGATGAAGGATATCCTACTGGTTTGTCACCTATAATATGTGCATCTTTAAAAGTAATGAGAAGTTGGTCAGTTAATGAAATCTTGTCAAAACAATTTGTATCTATGTTAAAATCAGGCAGTGAAGAAAATGCTAGAAACTGTTTAGCTATTTTAGCAAATAGATTTGATGTTGGAGAATCAATGGATTTGTTTTGGTCATGTTTCATGGCCATGCCAGCTATAAGTCATATTGGCGTGTGGTCAAGTTGGGCTTCATTTATGATGACAGATTTAACAGCAATATGCAGGATGTCACATGCAGCATGTAATCATAATTATTCTGAAGTAGTAAATGCAATTGTTCACAAACTTGCAGCAGAAAGAAATCAAGGGAATGTTCATGCTTTTTTGGTATGGTTTATCACTCTATCCATGGAATCTGGTAATCTGTTAAATGAAGATGCATTTTCCTTCTTCAAATTAGTGGTTGATAAAATATCTAGTCTCAATGAAGAGTTTGTGCCATTCAAACTAATCATGCAGTTAATTCAAGTTGTTGATCTGAAGCAGGCAGAAAGTTTGGATGTAGCTGTGGATTTATTACTCATCTGTATGGATATAATTCATACTTCATTGAAAAAATGGCATTTGAACTCAAATCCAATGGAAGAAAACTTTTTTTATGGACAAAGCCTGAATTGTTTACTGAAAATCCTTTCTATCACTTTTGAAATGTGTGGAAATATCAATCTGGGTCCTAGTCACCCACTGGATCCTAGTCACCCACTGCTAGTTGTACTACAGTACAACATCATTGAAACTATCATATCTGTGAAACAAGCAGTTGCTGTGACAATACTGGCAAAACATACATTGTTGAGTGATTGTTTTCTTCAGCAATTCTTAGAATGTCAAGTTAGCATGATTGTACTGAGAAAGGTGTTTGATATAATGTTGCATCCTGAGTTGGAAAGCTTACTTTGTGCTGTAGCAGACCATCTTGTTGCCGTAATATTTGATACCATTTTCGAGGGTAGTCCAGAGTACCAAATGTATTTAGCTCAAGTTTTTGAATTGTATTGTGATGCCCTTCTATTTTACAATAAAGATTCCTTGAGCAAAATCTTCAAGGCACGCTTATTCGATCTAGTGTCTGGATTTACTCACAAAGCATTTTACGTAAGGGTATCGTGTATTAAGGCAGTGTCTTATATATTAAACCTGGATCTAAATGTTAGAGCAAGACTGATTCAGATGGTGGTGCAATCTGATGGTACCTCTGAAATTGTTGCACAGCCCACATTGCTTGGGAAGCATCCTTCTGAAGATACTGATATAGACTTGGTGAGAACCTATTTCTCCAACTTGAATTCATTTAATCCAAGAAGCTGTGAATTCTCCAAGCAGGCATGGAAAGAGGAAGTTTCAAACTTAGAATCATTTACGAAGGAGAATGATGTGGCACAGATAATAGTGAAAGACGATGGAAATATAATAGAATCATTGACAGTTCATGATAGTTCAGAAGTGACAAATATAAAGCCCTTGATAGAGACTGAGACAATGAGGAACAATCTTACTTTAATATTAAATGTGATTCAAAATCCAGTTAACCTGCTTTTAGAAGGTCCAACAGGGATTGGAAAAACAGCTATTGTAATGGAAGCAGCAAGAAGATTGGGAGTAAGACTTGTACGATTTAATATGTCATCTTCGACCTCAATTTCTACCATCTTTGGAAGCGCTATACCCCAAGAAAGAAGTGTACAATTCCAAGAAGGTCCTTTTACGCAAGCATTTCGCCAAGGTATGTGGCTCTTGTTAGATGAATTCAACCTGGCATCAGAGAGTGTTCTGTCATGCATAGAGAATGCATTGGATACTGGAGTGTTGTCCTTATGTACAGAATCTGCAGAAGAAGAAGAAGAAGAGGATCAGAGTTGTGTAAAGGAGACAAGATACATCACATACAAGCGACATGAAAAGTTTCGTATTTTTTGTACTCAAAACCCTAACTCAGGTTTGTACAAGGGCAAACGCGAAAAGCATTCTGCTGCAATGTTGTCACGCTATATACCTGTGATTCTACATAAACCATCGGATGAGGAAGTAAAATTAATCATTAGACAAGGCTTTGTGAATGAAGGCATCAATGAAATTGTTGCCGCAAGAGTAGCACATTTGTTGCTACAAACACATTTGGAAATTGCAAATCTTTTTAAAGATACTGGCTTTAGTGAGAGAAATGCATCATACTGTGAAATCACTCTTCGAGATGTAAAAAAATGTGCAGAAAGGATCAGCGCTTCTCTTTGTCACATAACTGACCCTTCTGACATTGATTGTAATTTAATAGCAGAACATGCTTGGTCAGTGTATGGTTCACGATTAAGACATGATGGAAACAGACAAAAGGTTGCTGGCTGCATCTCTCATACTTTAGAGACACGTTGCCCTGAAGAGAAGCATCCATACCTAAAAATTGATATTACTACAAGTGGAATGAGCAGGTTAGTTGTAGGAAATGTTAATGTGGAACTATTGCCATATGTTCCAGAAGATATAGCGGCAGAGGATATTACCTACAAGTTTTGTTGTGATGTTTATAATGACTTTATGGACTCAGTACTGCCAACGTATGTGCATAAAGGTCATATGCCAGAATCTGATGTTAACTTTTTTAATGGCACCTTTGATATCATGAGAAATGGAAAATTACTTGTACATGATCGTTTAAAGAGATTTGTTGCTGAGTATTGCAGTTTGGCACGTAGCAATGACATTAAGCTTCATATCCAGTCACTAATTGAGAACATAGCTGTGGAGACGTATGGGGACACAATTGATAAAACATACCTTGCTTTGTCAGATGAGAGTGCTGACAAGCCTGTACTTGCAATCACTGATGCTATGATATTGTGCTGGCAACAGATTTTGAGAGGATTGGAGTGCTCACAACCAGTCTTAGTCACTGGAAAGAGTAGCTGTGGAAAGTCAGCAGCTGTCAGTGCTTTGGGCACTATTTTAAGAAAGAAAATGCTCCATCTGTATATCACACCACAGACTGAACCAGAAGCATTAGTTGGAAACTTTGTTCCTGTTGCTACTGAGAAATCTGTGACTTGGCAAGAAGGGATTGTTACGAAGGCAGCGCGTGAAGGTTACTGGCTAATATTGGAAAACATATCTGAAGCTCAAAGTACTGTCCTGGAGCGTTTAAATCCAGTTTTAGAGAATCCTCCCATGTGGACTGTTACAGAAAATACGCAACATCAGGTAAAAGACACCCCAATACACCCTGATTTTCGCGTTATAGCAACAATGACACCTCCTGCTGGAAACAGGTCAACAGAACACCTATCTGGTGCAAATATTGCTACAAATAATGAACTGTCACCAGCACTATACAATCGTTTTGCAATTGCTAACATGGGAAGTGAAGAAGATAGCAAAACTTTATTTTCCCAAATATATTCTTCACTATCTGGTGATTCTGATATGACACGTTATAAAGATGAAATGGTTTCCTGCTTCATGGAACTAAAGAACAAAGATAATATTAAATTGAATCTACGTCATTTCACTAGAACTATTGATGGTGCTTACAGGTTGCTGCAAACAAAAGATCTGGGATTAACTGTATCAAATGCTCTCAGTTCTGGGATAGAGCTGAGTCTCCTTGGTCCTTTAACTGAGTCAAATGCATTAAGGGAAAATGCCATTAACAAGATAGTGCAGCAACACTTCCCAAAATTTCAACGAAACTCAGAGTCATTTTACTCATTGATTAAAGATGACTGTAAGATGTCTTCATATGTCATTGACAAAGAGAATGCAGAAACACAATATAAAAATGCATGTATACTGATGGCTATTATTAAATGTGGCTTTCCAGCCCTGTTACAGGGACCTGCTGCAACTGGGAAAACAAGTCTTATTAGTCATATAGCAAGCTGCCAAGAAATTGCTCTTGAGCGTGTTAATAATACAGAAAATACATCGTTAAATGACTATTTGGGTTCAGTACTACCGAATGGAATGTTTGCTCCAGGTCCTCTTGTTCGTGCCATGGAAGCAGGCTCCTATTTTTTGGCAGATGAATTTGATTTAGCAGAGCCAGCTGTACTTAATATGTTATATCCACTTCTAGAAGGTAAAAAGACAATTTTGTTACCAAATTCTAACAGGGTGGTGACTGCTGCTGATTCATTTCGATTTTTTGCAACTCAAAATGGATCAACATATGCTGGAAGAAAGGAATTACCTTTGAGTTTACGTACAAGGTTTACTGAAGTATACTTTCGTGATTTCTCTGAAAAGGAAATTGAATTTATCATTAAAAAGAGGTGTCACAATAGTACCGTGTTGAGTGAAGACCTGAAAGCACAAATCGAAAAAAAAGGACATCAACTTGCCAAAGCATATCATGTAATCAATAAAGATATTGAGAAATCTGGATGTCCTTTATTTGGGTGTGGTATTAAGATAACAATGAGAGAAATCATTAAGTGGGTTAACCGCATATTCAATTTTCCAGTTGTGGATTGGGGTATCATTGGATTTCAAATGTTTTACACCAGGGTAAAGAAACATGATGTAGATAGGTTAGCATGTCATCTTATTGAAGCATTTCCAGAAAGTAAACATTTCCTGAATGATTTAAAGGACAAGCTGAAACATTTGCCATCAGTGAGAGTTGACATTAAGAAGCAAGAACTTGTTAACACCCTCATTCCAGACCAGAAATTACCTGCTTTCAAAATCTTAGAGAAAGGGTTTTTGGACATGCTTGAGCAATCACCTCACGGTTTTTTGACTCATTTATGGAATCTTTCCGTTGCTGCATATTGTGGTGAGCCAGTGCTGCTCATTGGTCCCACATCATGTAAGACTCAATTAATTGATACATGGTGCCAGTTGAAAGAGAGAGAGAAAGATCAGGTAGTTGTTCTTTGTAACAAAGACAGTGATGCATCAGATCTTGTTGGTCACTTGCGCCCTTTCCCCTATCTTGAGGCAGTCAACTTTCTGTTGTTGGTTGCTACACAGTTTATTCAACATGCAGTTGTTCTAATAGAGACAAATGCTCACGAATTGGGAAATGTAGCAGGTACATTAAAGAATTATGTGGACACTGATGTACATAAGGTATTTGAAGAGTTCCAAAAGGTTGTTACATTTAAGTCATATTCTGAAGGTCTAGTAAGTGCAGAAGATTGTCTCGATGATGTTGCCTCTGAGCTCAGTTATCATAACACATTGACTGCTTCCAATGATTCCTCAGAAGAAGATTATAACATGTATGATATTGAACAATCATATAGTACAGAGAGTGAAGATTCAGAAATTGTTGGATATTCAGAGAGTGAGGAGGATGATATTGTTGTTGATTTGAGCAGCCACTTTACAAGGGAGACAAGAAATAACTCTATGGTGGAAGCTGTTGGTAAAGAGTTAAATTCTCTGACTGTTTCAGATAATACCTCTAGTGTTGGTGTCTTTACACATGCAGATTCTTTAGGGGATAAGGAAGAAGATTTTGATGAAACAGACTCTTCAGTTGGCTCCTTAGGCACAGATGATGAAAGTGCTAGGAGTGAAATACTCCTTCATTATTATGAAAACACAGTTAAAATGTCTGAATTCAATGAAATCTGCTTACTTCTTACAGAAAAATATAGGCAACTTCTGACAACATTAAAACGTATTTTGAAAGGAAAATGCAGCACACTGATAGTGCTATGGAGAAAGCTTTGTTCCATTTTGAAGACCCTTCAAACCGATAAAGGAAGCAATGATACTGCTTTTTTTTTCCAAGATGGGCCATGCACAAAAGCAATTAAAGAAGGCAGTGTTTTAATACTTAGAGATATAAATTTGCCCTCTCAAGCTGTGACTGAACGTTTGAATAGTGTGCTGGAAACAGAACCAACATTTTCACTCTTTGAAGATTTAAGTAGTGGGCAAATGGCAGATGAAAATGATAATGCTAATGATGGCTGTTTGTTATTAATTCCCACTAGTCTGCAGATATTTGCTACTGTTCACCAGTCAGATAATATTCACAAAAGGAAAATAAATTTGAGTCCAGCTATTCGATCAAGAATGACTGAAATAAATGTTAGTGCATATTCTGATGAAGAGTTGGGAAGGTTGGCTTCTCTTGGTTCACTTCAACATGCTATGTCATCTCAAGAATTTGCTGAAAAGCTTACAGAACTTATTGGCATGTTCAGAAAACATAAATGGGTGGACATAACTTCCAGAGAAATTTCAAAGTTATCTTGTTTCGTCCGAAAGCAATTAGAGAACAGGAGTGATGCTGACAATGACATGTTCATGAAAATGGTTGTTTTAGGCATCACATTTCTTTGGATTGATCAAATCAAAGTTAGTAGTATCAAACAAAAGAATGCTATATTTGAAACAATAAGGAGCCATTTTCCGATCATATCAGATGAAACTTTGACATCCATAATCCAAGGTGTGAGCTTAGAAGATGCCAGCAAGTTGGTTAAAGTGACCAATGAAAATGGCCAAATGTTTGCCAACTTGTTTGGAACACCATTCAAGTGCAGCATAGCTCCAGGTGTTCATGATGTAAAGCCAATGTGTGATATCTATGTGTCAAAAACTACATACAAAAACATATGGCGTATTTTTGCTGCAGCTGAATGTGGAATGAGGCTGCTTCTTAGTGGACCACCAGGTATTGGGAAAACAAAAATAATCGAAGAGTTGGCATATTCTTTAGGCTATCACTGTGTCCGTATTAATTTTAGTTCAAACACAACTTATGAGGATTTAATAGGGTCCTTTATTCCACAAATAATTCATGGAAAACGTTCATTTGATTTTGTTGAAGGAAAACTTTTGAAGGCCTTACGAGATTCTGCTAATACATGGATTTTACTAGATGAAATAAATTTGGCACACCCCACTGTTTTGGAAAAACTTGTACCAATATTTGCTGGTCATGATTCTCTCAGGATAGATGCCACTGGACTGATATTGGAACTTGGTAAAATTCATCTCTTTGCTACAAAAAATCCAGAGGCAATTGGTGGTGGGAGGAGAAAACTTCCAGACTCGGTTATTGCCAATTTTACAACAGTTAATTTAGATGATTTCTCAGAACTGGAGCTTAGAGATATCGCAATGTACAAAATGAATCCACCTGGAAGAGAAGGACCAGTTAGCACTGGTGCAATTCCAGTTCAGCAAGTTGCTAATATTCTGGTATTTCATATTGCAGCAGCAGCTGCTGCAAAGAATAGAGATATTGGTGATAGGAGAAACGGTGTTACTTTCAATTTACGTGATCTTGTGAAATTTATTCGTGTCGCAGAAACAAACTCAGAATTTCATAAGCTAGCTCTTGAAGATGATGAATGTACAGAGACAGCAGTGGACATAGAAGGGATAAGAATGAATTTAGAGCTGATATATTCAAAATGTTTGACAAAGGAACGTGACAGGAAGGAAATGCAGAAGAAAATAAACCACATATTTAAACCACTAGACGTGCCTAAAAATTCAGAAATAGGATTTCATGAATATGAACAAGACTTAAATCAATTCATTCGTATTGGGTTTATTTATCTCAAGAAGGGAGACCATGAACCAAGCGTAAATATGCCATTTTATCACACCAATGCAACTAGGGAAAGAATGATATCACTGTCTGTCGCTACAAGAACAGGGCATACAATCTTATTACAAGGTGGCAACTCTTCTGGGAAAACCTCACTTGTTTATGAATTGGCACATCTAGCCAAGAGAAAACTTATTTCATTCCAAATGACAAAGGATACCACCACAAGTGATCTTATTGGTTCATGGACTGTCAGTAACAACAGAATATTGAGCAATAAAGCATCACTGAAGATGAGAACTACCTTTGAAGAAATTGTAAGCATCTGTTTCAAACAGGGAAAAGACCTGGAAGTGTTTTATTGCTTGAGGAATTATATTTCAAGACATAAGGCCTATTTTGCAAGTACAAAGTGTGTTGAAGATTTTACTACAGTTATTAAGAAAGCATCAGATGATTTAGTTGAAGTTGTGGAGATCGTATCAGAGATTCTTGGACCTTCTTTTACACCAGCAATGAAGAAGAAAATTACTTCATCCTGTAAAGAAATTCAGGAAATGATTCTACATGAAAACCACAACTCTGACATTAACTTTATTTTTGTGGAAGGTCCTCTCTTGGAAGCAGTTCGCCAAGGTTATTGGTTTTTGTTGGATAACATTGGCCAGGCTCCAGGTGATGTGATGGAAAGACTAAACTCATTAGCAGAGGCAGAACCTCAGTTAGTATTATTTGAAGGTGGCAAGAATGAAGTTATTACTAGGCAAAATGGTGGAATTCATAAAGACTTTCGTTTGTTGGCTACAAACAATACTGATCGAAGCAGGGGTTCGCAACTGAGTAGCGCATTTCTTAACAGATGTATCACAATTAATCTAAATGCTCTTGACAGACTTCCAGATGAGATGACTGACACAAAACATCTTCCTACATCTACCATAAAAGAAGTAAATGCATATGATATACTTTCCAAGAAGTTAATGGGTATCCATTTTTCGGAACATCTTGTTAAAGTTCTGGTTACATTGCATCTCAGATTAAGCCGTATGTGTATGGAGAAAGAAATAGAAACTGTCAGTGGCTACTTATTTACTTTCAGAAATTTAAATGTGGCAACTGATATTATCTTGGTTTTCACAAGAGAGAAAGGCTACAATGTTGTGAAGGCATTGACAGTAGCAGTTCAACGGTGCTATATTGATCCAGTAAAGGAAGGCCGTGCAAAGATCCTGCAAGAATACAAGTTATTATTGAGAGAACAAGCTGACTTCCTTCCAATGACCTCCAGACAAGAGGTGCTAAAGATGGAAAATGTAAGTATGGAAGTTGATGTTGCTATGGTTTTTGGAGACTTCTTAATTGATGTACTGCTTTACCTCTTTGGCTGTATGAGAAATCTTGACAGTTTTGCTTGCAAGTCCTTAGAAGGAAAGTCAGTGTTGAGTGACTTCATGTGTGCCATTCAAGGATTATTAAAATCACTGAACATGGATGATGAGATAACATGTGAGAAATATATAAGTTTTGAAAGTCACAATAAAGCATGTGAAGATATTGTTAAAACATTGGGATCATTTGGTATAATTGAAAAAGAATTTGATGTTGAACAGTCACTTGAGAGTATTGAAAATAAATGCATAGGTGTGTTAAACAGATTGCAAGATTACATTCAGTTAACAAGTTTCCATGATGCTGCACACAGGTGTTCTGTGATAACAAGTGTTAGCGACCACAGTGGTGCATTGCTAAAGGCTGCAAATGCTGTCATGAAAATATTTGATGTGGAAGTAGCAGAAATAAATGTAAGATGTATTGAAAATATTATCAAAATTGTAAAACGACTGTCTGTCACCAATTCCTTTGCTGCATTCCTAAAGGATACTTCTGAAAGCGGTTACAAATATCTTCTAGACTATACTGTTAACAAAGTTGAAATTATATCAAATGTTCCTGGGAAAGATAAAATTGCACAGAGAATGTGTTTTACTGTCAGCAACTTAGAAAAAATATTTCATCTTCCTATTGCTGACAGTGGAGAACAAAGAAAGCGAGCCATCAATGATCTTTTAGTAACAATTCCCAGTATAACTGAAGATGAGATGTGTACGTACAATCTTTGCAAATTTGATTTTCTAGCTGCTAAGTTGATTTGCATGTTTGAAACGCCCAACATATTTCTACAAAAGTCACTGGGTGAGAATGATATATCATTTGTGTCCTTGTTTAGAATGAATGCTTTAGATATATTTAAGGTCTTTATTAATGAGCTTTTGACAAAGACCAACAGAGTAGTCTCTCTGTGTTATAAAGTGGATGATCTCTGTTCAGGAATGGGTGAAAGCTTTTCACCAGAAGAGTTTTATTCTCTGGCTAAAGTAAAGGAAGTTGTAGACTATGATGTCACTGATGGCGGATCATCAAATTTGGATATTCTGAGACAAGCCAAGTTATTATTTGTAGATATGGAATCTGCACACATAAATGTTTTATATTTACAAGAGCATCCACAGTACCAAGAGATCATTGAAGTGCTAACTTATATGAATAACATTTTGAGGAAAGAGATCATTGTTGAATGGTGTTGTGCATACAATAGAGAAGAAAGACTGACTTTTAGTGACACCTCGCTGTGTGAAAGTTATAAGGATGTACTTGAAAATCATGTAGATGTTGTTGCTTTTTTTAAGATAGTGTTAGATGGTCTAGTATGCTCTGGATTTCGAGTGCAGTTGGCAGTTTTAGAGACACTAGGTATAACTGCTGATGATATTGCTACACTGCTCAAAGTTGAAAATCACCGCTACTTGGTCATATTCTCTGGTAACGATGGATCTTCTGTCATTGTTGATCGTGACTGTTTGGTACATTTAGAGAACAGTTGTGTAAAGATTTTTTGTCTGTCTACAACAAATTGTATAGGAAGAGTCGAAGAGGTGGGAAACTGTATACATAATTACTACTCTCAGGATGGTATTCAAGCGCAGTTGTTTAACATAAAGGTAAACGTACCATTAAGCCACCCACTGAACAATTTGTTTAGTACTTCATTGGTGTTGTTGAAACTTCATTTACAGCCACATTTATTTGAATGGGATGATATTTTTAATTTCGATGGAAAGAGCATAGATGACATTAAATTAGATGCGGAATATTTAATAAGAATGCACCCCAAAGAGATGAAGATAAAGTCATTAAATGCTATTCACTCTACAATACAGGCAGTGTGGGATTTGTTTCAACACGATGTGACAGGTGGTTATAATTTCAATTTATTCTCACAATTTTCATCGAAATTACAACAAACAGGCATAGCAGAAATAAAGACTTGCGTAAATACAGAACTGACTGCACTATGGAACATTGTCAAGCATAAAACTGTCTCAGAGAAGGCTCAGTTTTATTTATTACTTAATTCAAATGCTTCTAGCATTAACTGGATGAGAATAGTTGAAAAGCTAAAGGAATATTTACTGTCCCATGCAGATGCTCAAGATTTCCTTACTTTATCTTCCATTATAGAGAAATTCCAGTGTTTTATAAGCAGTTTATTTGCAGAACTAACCACCAAACACTGTACTTTACCCCAGTTGTCATTATATACCAACAGTTACAACATTTCTGCACTATTAGTAAAGGAATTTAAGAAAACAATAATTAACATAAATATCAACAATGGTCTTGTGTTTCTAGATGCAGCTCTCATTCATACATTGGAAAATGTAAGTGAATGTGTTAATAATTTTCTGAGTGAAACAAT
>JANTOQ010117933.1:0-15831 GCA_027564595.1 Bythotiara depressa | reverse complement strand
TATCAAAACTAAGCATTTGATTGGTTAACACTTTTTTGTTTACGTATCGTACCGTAGTATAAAAAAAAAGTTGAATCAATTTTAACTTTTTTACGTAGTACGCGTATCAATTTTTTTAAGTGGAAATCCGGCTTTTGAGCCTAAATTTTCGAACGGCCATGTTCGATCCCGACTATGCACGACAGTTTCACTTCGGTTCCGACTATGCACGACAGTTTTACTTCGGAGTTTATGCACGACAGTTTCACTTCGGAGTTGGTCTCGTTGAGCGGAAGTTCCTGCTTGACTTGAAGAGCCGATTAAAAACTTCCGTAGCTCCAATGGGAGCTTTAATTACAAGCAGGATTTCTATTCGATTGCAGGACCCTAATTGATAACATTACTTTAAGTACTGAAGAGGCTATCCGGTAAAAATTAATATATACATAAATAGTCTCACATGTGAGTAAAGTTTGTATAATTAAGAGAGAAAGACAAAAAAAAATCTAAAAAGAATGGTTGCAATATTTTAATAATTTTTACCAAGAACTGTCAGATATGATATCTAAAATTTTCATGATTATACTTCTCTACGTAAAAATATATTCACTTTTTCTACATTCAAACTCCCTATAGTTATTTCGGTTTACCTATCATTAAGTAGAACATATTCAAATATTTATTTTTTACTTTTAATTCCTCGATTTTAAGAGAATAGAAGTCGTTTCCAGATGGATTGTTGTTGGATTTCTTATTCAACACACCTGTATTATGCATTTTAATGTAAGATTTCATCTCATTGGATTGTTTTCATAAATGCAGGTTACTTGAATTAAATTAGATGCGATGTTGGAATTATCTAAAGTAAGCGTAAGATCACTACAACTTGTAATCCATAATTAAAATAGCAGATATAATACACGCACTACAACATTTTGTGTAGAATGTATAGAAATAAAGTTAGTTATAGTAAAGATAATCCTTTCCAGAAATTACGTCATCAAAAATTTACATTTCATATTCGAATTCACAGCTAAAAATGACATAAATCTGAAAAATTTTGATGTCATAAGATAATTATTGCAGATTATTATGACGTCATAAGATAATTATTGCAGATTATTATGAATTTTTATATTTATCGGTGAATTCGAATATGAAATACATTTTTTCTAAAAATAAAGGGCAAGTGATTTGCAATTTGTTTTATTTTTTGGTCTTGTTTTTTTTTTTTACTTGAGTCAAATATAATATCAAACCAGATTTAGTCAAAACATTAGAAAACTAATATTTTCTTTAAAGAACGTTTTTCAGATTATTCGTGGCGATAAAAATATTCGATATACTGCATTTTTAACCAGCTAGCTGGTTATTATAAGCTGGTGCTCATTAAAAATTTATTTTTGTTAGGTACTATATTGCATTACAATGATCCAAACCAAGACCTGAAGGATTTGTACTTCATCAGTCCATCGTGGTTATGTCGCTTAATGGCTAAAGTAATTACAATCAAGTCCGTGAATAGTTTCTTCAGTAGCAAAGGCGTATTAGAGATCGAAAACATCAAGTTTCTGATTGGTGAAAGAAACGAAGACTTCCCACCGAAGTTCTATGAAAAATATATGCGCCTGTTACATAGATTCCAAATCGCTTGTCGAATAGATGATCATCGAATGTTAGTGCCTTCGAAGATGCCGGACAAAAAACCAGATAATATAGACGAAGGTGTCGATGTTCGAAAATTGTTGAAGCGGTATCATTTTTTCACGTGTATTCCTTACGGATTCTGGTCCCGCTTTTTGAGTAGAATGTTACTTTTGATGGGGGAGATGTTGCGTCCTTCTGCTGGAGATCGTAGTGAAATTCCACGCTATGAGCCGGTGCATGTGGGTAGCGAAGATACTGATCGAACTGATAATGCGTCTATAGCTTCTGACGCATCAACTGAACTGGAAGAATATGAAGAAGGAGATGCCCCTACGATTAATGCACCAAATGAACCAGGTGTCGTTTACGTAAATTCAGTCCAAGTTAAGACAAATCTGGAAAGATTTCAGTCACAAGATAACGTGATCAAATGTTTCCCGAGTAATAATTCTTCACATTTTTCAAGCACGTCGACTGAATCAAACACAACTAGTTCATTAAATGACCGCTTTCCCTTTCACGAATCTTCTAGTTCCCAATCACCTGAATTTGAAAGTGACCCAAGTATTCCAAGTTATAGTACTTACGGGAGTATTGATTATAACGATTCCAGTGAACACGACGCACAAGTTGCAGTATCCCCCACTTGCTTAGATAAGGAACCAATATCTGGGGTTGGCACTTCACACTCTATTCAACAAGAGAATATGTCTGATTCCGATTCAGATGGTAGCGCTACTTACCGTTCAACTGTATCTATCAATACTTTAGTTACTCACGAGTGCCATCTTGTCACATGTGACAAAATAATATCGAGTGTGCAGGACGAAGTGCATGGTGACGTCTCACAACCAATGGAAGATCCCCCTAGCAGCAATGATGAACATAATGTGATCACAACGCGCGATGATGACACGCATGTGATCACAACGCGCGATGATGGCACCCAAAAATTGAAAACGCAAAAACAAATGTTAGGCGCGAAACCCATTGTTTTACGTGATAATGAGAGTAGTGTACCCCGCCAGGTAGTCAAGTTGGAAGAAGAACGAGTGTCTTTGCAAGAAGAACTTCCTCTTGTTGGTAACGATCATACTGAGGAAAATGGATGTGTTCCGCATGATATTGTCAAATTGACGCAACAAAGAGATGTTGGTACAGAACGGATAAATGGCCCTGTGGCTGTAACGGATGGTACTAGTTGTGAAATAGAGGATACAAAGGACAATGGAAGAAAATACCAAGGAGAAAGTACTTCAGGAAATGAATTGAAAAAAGATGTCGAAAATGTAGTTAACGGTTTTTCACGTGATAATGAGGATGCCACCTCTATGAATGATAGGCAGAGATGCAAATCACCTGAACCGTGTCATCGGTCAAACCGGAAACCTGAGGTCTTATGTGATTCTGATGGCGCTAATGGATCAGCCACCGAAAGACGACATCCTTCATATGAAGTTCCAAATCATGTTGTAGAACATGCATCTGCTGAGAAGTCTGAAGATATTCCGCAACATTCTACAAGCGCTGAATCCAGGTCAAATTCTCAGTCAGATGATTTGTTTACTGACTGCGTAGATATTGCTTACCTTTTTGATAACAGCTACCTCACTTGCTGGAAAGAGGGCGTTGTTTTCAACCACCCAGAACTTTATTTCTCTGTTATGAATGTCCCGTCCCTTATGGAAAATCGAAAAGCCATCGAGACAAGAGTGACTCGATCTCCTCTCGGTTACCGTGTTCTTGGATTTATTGTTGATCACATCCGGACACTTGTCAAAGAGTGGTACCCTGGGCTGTCTGGAAATGATGGTGAAAGTCCATATGTCATACAAAGTGTCGCTTGTCCAATATGCACGCGAATGGGAATAAATCCCCCGCATTTATTCGACATCCAGACCGCTTTCCACCGTGTGTATAACTTTGCTGGAGGTGACTGTCGCATCCCATGTACCCGCCTGCATAGCCCGCAGGTCGTCAATGTGGACGATCTTTGTCCGGAACTTGTCTTTAAAGATTTACCAGGTGATTTAAAGCTGGAAGAATCAGCATTGCATTTCGAAGAGCACAGTGACAGTTTGTTGGGTGAAGGTTCGTTTGGAAAAGTTTATCGTGGTCATTACAACAACGTTTTAGCTGCCATTAAAGTCTATAACTTTGAAGAGAATAATATGAACAACCTTTCTTCAGCACTCGAGGTATTTTATGATATCCACCAAGAGATATTTATTCTCAGCAAGCTGCGTAACAATCCATTCATCGTCGAGTTTCTTGGTTATACAATGCAACCCAAGTTATCAGCTCTTATGGAACTGGCAGATAAAGGAACATTAAAAACAGCCATATATAACAATGATATTTTTATACCCCGAATTATATTATTCCGAATTGCATATCAGATTGCCAGTGCATTAGATTTTATGCACTCTCGAAACATCATTCACCGTGATATAAAGTCTGATAACGTGTTACTTTTCTCACTTGAAGAAGACGCTTTCATAAACGTAAAAGTAGCGGATTTTGGCACTGCAAATTTTATGAGCCCTGCTGGCATGAATTACTTGATAGGTACACCTGGTTTTATGGCTCCAGAAATGTTAGATTACACGTCATCAGATGAATACACAAATAAAGTTGATATATATTCTTTTGCAATGGTTTTATACGAAATGATAACAGTTCGCCGACCATTTCATGATATAGAAAGTCGTTATCTTATACCGGAAGCCGTAAAGAAAGGAGAGAGGCCCATGTATTGTGATGTCGCATCGTCATTCTACGGCCTCACTACGATGACGGATGTTATGATCAAAATGTGGCAGCAGGATTGTATGCGACGTCCGTCAGCAAGGGAGGTCTTGGAACAGCTACAAGTGATGCCATTTCAATTGTTGTATGGGAAAAGAGCATTACACGCACCGCATAATCCTCGTGCTATGTGTTCCGTTCCGTCCGTGGATGAAGTGTGGATCCTTTGTGATGATATTAATGGTACGTTTTATAACTACTATAACCTTCGTCATAGTTATATTGACAAAGTGTGTCAAATTTACCAAAATAGTATTCCACAAGTTTGGCACAAGTTGGCATGTCATTAGAAAATGACTTGTATTCTTCAATTCTTTATTATTATTATTATTATTATTATTATCATATACAATTATACAGGATGACCTAATCAGAACATATAAGAGTTCTGTTATCCTTAAGGGTCCTGTCCTGCTTCTGAGCATATGATACCGATAGTGGTCACATTAATTAATATGTTTAATTAACACTGGTATGTTTCTTTTAGGTGCATTTGTCACAATTATCGACATGGCGACGTCACGACTTAAACAAGTTCTGAATATAGACGGACCTAAATACGATTTAAAGGTGTTTAATCTCGTACTTATAACTCTGATCGAGTCCAACCAAGTGGCGATCGTTCTTCGTGGCTGTCATGACGTCATGTTGACCTTTCACGTGGATAAAACGCGCAGAGTTATGAATGTGTATTCTTTCGAGGAAGAACACGTGGTTGCGGTTGTTGCCAATTGTAACTATGTATTTCTTGGTTTTCAAGATGGTAGCTTTTTACGCGTACTGAAAAAAAATTTTTGTAAAGGGAAAATAAAGAAAGATTCAACGCGTATTGTTATCAATAAAAAACGAGCCGTGTTGGCACTAGTACTCAATGAACAGAAGCTAGTTTTATCCAATGATAAATATCTTTACCAATATCGCGTCGATTTTACGTCAGATCGTATTTTTCACATGGAAAAATCTCACAAGGAGCAAAGCGTTCGAGAGATTGTTTTTTCACATGATAAGCAAAAGTTCTTTGTTTCGTTTCAATGTAGTCCAGAAATATTCGTATTTGATGTGGACAGTTTAAAACGACTTTTAGAACATAATTGTGAAGATCTTATCAAGTCTATAAAAATGGATGCCGATGCTAGTGACAAACGCGTAACATGTATGTGTAGTGTTCTGGATGTTTTATGGGTCGGTACCGGAAGCGGTCATATATTAATCTACGAATTCGATAATGAATCTAATCGGTTATTTCATTTGGTAAATTTTCAGCCGTACAAATTAGAGATGCGAAGATTATGTCTTACTGAGATGAGTGATGTGCGAAAAGATTATGTGGAATACATTATGCTTACTACTGGAAAGGTTTTAAACGCGGATGTTTTCGGGAAGGCCTCTGTATGTCACTTACAGTGTAGTTTCCCTCTTGACGAAGCTTATTTAAAACGTGGCTACAGTAAAAACACGACGGCTCCCACTGGTATCAATATGGACGATGCACTTGATCAAGATCCGCTCAGTAAAAGTGTTTTGTTTTGGCAAGTGTTGAATGCGAAAAGCATGAGAATCATAACAACTACTTTATAGATCAACACAGCTTCGTAATTATTTATAAATTAACTCATTGCACTATCCCAGCGTTTTTAGCAATCCAACTAATTCCAGTTGTTTCCAACCAAAACCAGTTAACCTGTGTGCGTCACGCAGTTTTCAGGCAATCAGGATTATTTGGATTACTAAAAACCACTCGACATATTTGCTAGTGTTCACCATTTTTCATAATTTGTATATTTAATTTTATTGTAAATTAAAATTGCATTTTCTAATATATTTTATATTCACTCTGTCACAAATACTTAATATCTGCAGCGTCTTGAAATTTTGTTGGTGTTTTCAACGATATCTTATCGATGTTGTTTTAAATGTTAAATGTTCGGAAAATTGGTAGCCGCCTAGTGTGAACATAGTCTAAATAACCATACAAGGGATAGACTGTTCAACTGTTGTAGTCCATTTTATCTTTTGAATTCTTCAACTAAATTCCACCGTTCACGTTGAATTCTTCAACTAAATTCCACCGTTCACGTGCGTATTTTAACAATCTACTCACGCGTTGTTGTCGACACATGCTTAATAAATGTACATAAGAATAAAAAACATTCCAGTTTCAGCAAAGTTTGTGAGACCCGGATATAAAGTAGTGAATCGAGTTTTTTTTACTCAAAGCACATTTTTTATTATAATGAGCGACTCCAATTATTATCCATACAAACCTATAGACGCCAAGATTTTAAAATAATTTGAGTTTTGGTAACAACCTACGCCTAAGAATTTCACACACAAAATAAGTGGTACAAAACCGAAAACCCCTAGAAAAATAATGCTACCCCAGCATAAAAGGTGGAGTAGCCTAATATTAGCTATTGAGATGTTTTCATTTTATAACATAAATTTTCGTAACCTTTACTAAATTCCTGAACAAAATGTTTCGCGTTTATAGGGGTTTTGGTTGGCCTCATTCACTCTAACTTTGTTTTGGTTATTTTGGCACCCTGTCTTAAGGTATTTAAAGTATTGTATGGTTTTTAATGTTTTATTGCTGAATTGAGATGTATAGTTAGATAGGAAGCGTGAAAAGTGGCCTATAGTAAGTAAGTAATATTTTCGTATATGTGGTTTTATTTATTCTTGTCTTACGAAATTCACACAGTAGGGACAAAATATGTAGCATGCACAAAATATTTGTTAGCTGTAGCTGCACATTTTTCGCTTCCTAAAAGTTCTTATATACCCTTGATGACATCTTTCAGTACACATGTGTGCGCACGATATGAGGATATCTAAAAAAGTACGCTTTATTCGACCTTCCTTAACGATTCTTATCCAATCCGCTTTGTTCATGAACGTCTTGACGAGCTAATACATTTTTTTGTCATTTGATAAAGTAATTAAAATAAATTTTTGTTTCGATTCCCCACAAGCTATGCGCAGCCATTTTTTGCTCCATATACCTTTCGCAATCAAAACAATCATAATTGCTGAGTTTTCGTAGCACTTGCGGGATAAATCAAAACCTCGTTTTCATGCTAAACATGATTGTTTTGGTAGTGAAAGGGATATACGGATATTTTGTGACGAATTTAGTTAATTAAGTGAATTTTCAATATTGGTTGTAATATAAATTTTATATATTTTTACTTTTCTGTTTTGTAATTGTAAGTGTGACCATCACGTTCAACTAGCGTTAATTGACAAAATAAAGGTGTTTTTTGTTTAATCGAGACCTTTGCAGTGTTATATCTCTTAAACGTGTGGTTTCTTTAAGATGAAGACATTGCATTACGAACAAAATGTAACGGAAATTATTACAACGTCAGTTTTTGATAAGTAGATTGTTGAAGTATTGAAGCGAAGGGTTGTTCGTTATGTCCGAAAGTCCGTCGGTCGTATTTCACACGTTGAAGAAATGCTATTTACGTGGAGAAGTAGTTGTGGCAACATACACTGTGGCTGGATTTTTTCCATCAAAACATGATTGGATAGGAGTATTTCAGAAAGAAGCAGAAACATGCGATAACCCGTTGACTTATGAGTGGGTGCCGACTGGAAATGTGTCTGATTTTTCAGACTGTACTCGTTCAGTTTCATTAAAAGTAAACTTTAAAGCAGACTCCGATAGTACTTCTTACGAAGTGAGATACGTCTGTTCTGATAAGTCCGTCATGTCAAAAACTCAGCCGTTTGTAGTTACTGAAGTAGCCCCACAGGAGAGTTTAATCACAGTTAAAGAATGTTTATCTTTTGATGACAATATTGTTCTTGTTGGTAAAGTAAGTGCTAATATAGTGAAAAATGAGAGCGAAAATTCAAACGAGAGTTTGATTGTACCCGACAATAGCTCTGACACACTCCAAGAGGATTTACAATCAACAACCGTTAACGAAAAAGAAAATATTTTTGGTAAGGAACTTGCAGAAGAAGCTAAAAGACGAACACACGCCGAAGAAGCAGTAGAAGAATTATCTCGTGCACTCAGTAGACAAATGTCTTTGATTGACTCACAGAATGATGAAGTGACGAGACTGCGTAACACATGCGAGCGAGAAAAATGCATCAGCGAATCATTGAGGGAGGAGTACGCAACCTATCAAGAAAGTACTGAGAGTTTCGCTAGCGAAATTGACGATATTCGAGCGATAGCATCAAGCTATAAACTGGAATACTCTCGAATAAAAAAGAAAGTAAAATTGGATGAAGAACTAATCACACATTTAAAGTATCAGATCATGGACGATAGAGAGCAGCACAACGGGCAGATGAAGAAAGTTGAAAGAATAGCTGCGGAGGAGATCGATTCATTGAAAAATAACTGTGAAATACTGGAGGAAGCCGTTATCACTGAGAGAAGTAAAGTTTCCCAGTTAGAGGAATTAAAGGAAAAGCATGTCTCGGAAACAAAAGAAAAGGACATAAAGATTGATGAAGATAAACACAGCATTGAACGTTTAACAGAAGAGTTGGAAATGGAAGTCTGCAAGAAGAAAGATTTGACGGACGGATACGAGAAGACTATTCGAGATCTGGAAAGTCGAGTAGTAAATGAATCTAGTAAAGCTAGTAGACTTGAAAATGACGTAGCAATTGCGGACAACCGTGTGAAAGAAGCCACCGAAGATATTAAATACTTTCGCCAACAATTCATTGAAACTGAACAAAAGTTACAAGAACGTCAAAGTTTGTTATCAAAAACGTTGGAAGAATTAAACAATTTGAAGAATTCTTTCCCCTCTAACGATGCCGATGAACCAGTGACAAAAGAGACAATGACATCTATAGAAGTTTTTTCTGACGACAAATCAACGACAACATGCGTGTCTGCCTGTACGTCTAACGAAACTATTAGCACCAGTATGGACAGAAGACGGCGATCTCCTGGGGATGTTACGGATTGCACCGACGACGAGAGTTGGTGTACTGAAAGTGTAAAATCCCAAAGTTGGTGTTCTCGTAGTGTAGAATCTATTCCGAGGGGAGTAATAAAAAATGGGGTCGCTGGTCTTATTCATCTAGGAGAAGGTAACCGCCAAGCAATACCAAGTTCTGTCTGTACGGATGCAAGTGAGGATGAAGTTCAATCGATATCAGTAGTTGTTACAGAAACACGTCGTACGCCAAAGAAAGGACGCCGCCGTTTTAGTAAACCAATTGATCTTCGACCCACAACAGACATTTTAGAAAAGAGAGAGCCGCCTCAATCAGCATTTACTAAAGACATTAGAGAGTTAGACCGTGAAAGCGTTGAAAAGCAGTATTTAGCTATCCGATTACATCGAAACTCTCTCATTCGTGAAAACACTTACTTAAAACAAACCATCTCTACCATGAAGCATGACATGACGATCATGCGAATCAACGTCCAAAACACTGTTTTAGATGCTGAGCACAAAGTGGCCATGATGCAAACCATGCTAGCCAACCAGGAATATTGGTTTCCTTCAAATGTAGAAATGTTTCCAGTAAACGAATTAGAAGTTCTAAGAATTTCTGATGGAATATGTCAAATTGAATCTAATCCGCTCCCTCTATCACCGTATGCGGAAGAATACACTCCAACATCTTACTATGAACCCCAACAACAGGGGATGTTCACACCAGTAACTCCTTCTTTCTTTGATTTCATGGCGCAGCAAGCTGAGAATGGGTATTTTCTTCCCGTACCTATAGATGTCAGTGTAATGCCGCTCCCTCCACCGCCACTGGTGCCGCCAACAAACCCAATGAATATAGTTGATGTAAGCGATCAGCTAGCTGTCATGGGTATACCAATATCCAGCACCAACCTGAGTCAATAGAATTTTCAAAGTATAACCCAAAACATATAATAACATTGAAGCAAGCAATAATAAAAAAATATGCAATGACAGAGAAAGATGTCATATGACCTATATAACTTGATTATACGCTTCAATGATGTTATTAGTTTCTGGTAAAAAAACGACCACTTGACAATAAACGTTTTGCTCCGTCAATACATCATGGGTTTAATATCTGACCTTTTAGTAAAATAAAAAAACTGTTAAGAGTAATATGTTAACATCAAGTGGTTGTTAATGTTCTCCTAGGCGAAGAAATTCCTTCTTAGTTAGTAACTAAAAAGAAGTGCTAATGTAGTAGTACTAGCAGCGCTTTTCCTATAATCCTAGTCGTGAAGAACTTTTTTGTTTTTTGTCCACGTGTGTTAAACCCTTTTTCATTTAAGTGTTCAGATAAACGAGAATTGAGGTAGGTTTTGATGGGAAACTTTATAGAATCGCGCATTCTAATGTCTTCTTCAGAAAATGTCTTGAGAAACAACCAAAAATCTTATGTAATGGGTGAACCGAAGTTTAGATTTTTCATCGCCTTTTATTTTTGTACAATTTCACATGCCTTATGGAAAACTATTATGGTAAATTTGGCACCTTGCTCATATATGTTTTGGTAAATTCAGCACCTTGTTCATAGATATTTTGGTAAATTCGGCAGTTTGTCCATAGATATTATGACCACTATAATCCACTGGAAGGAGTTTCTTCTCTTTATTTAAAAAAAGTTAGGATTCCCATATTTATTATTCTCATCAGCTATGTATTTATTTGTTTATTATGTAATTTAATTTATGAAACCCGGTGTTTCTTATTGACTTCAATAGTTTTTTTTATCGTTTTATAAAATGTTAGTATTATTCGAAAGCTATGTATTACACTCTCTTCGGCAGGGGTTTTTTAGGGTTAAAGTAAGTCTCTAAAAATCTGGGGAAATAATCAATTTGTTTGCTAGTTGGCTAGTTGGTTGTTCGTATGCATAATTTCCCCGTAGTAGGATTTTTCCGCGCGTAGTGGCTTTTCTTTTATTGATTTTCTACTTTTTTTTCAAACGTTATTTTCAGCCAATCAGATTACTGTAAAATGTTTCCTAAGAAACTAGAAAATCTTTTTTAACTCTATGCTGACGTTGTCCCCGGAAATTAATTAAATAATTACTCATTTCTTTGCTGTTTTGTGTTTTACAGGGGGTTAATTTTTGGAAAGAAAAAGAAAGTTTGTAAAAGGTGGTAAGACCCCCTTGGTTTTGTAATAGTCTTTCTACACTAAGCAGGGGTGTAACTTTGTATGTGTATACTTTTGGCAATCCTATCGATCCTGATTAACAATCCGTCTTACCTTAGATTGCAAGCCCCTCCAATAAACCGTACATATATATACACGAAAGCAACCAAAGGAGGTGTGTTCTTGGAAACAGTGTTCTAGTCCTGGAAAATGGAGCTGTTGTAGGGAAATGAGCTGTTTTAAAGATCACGCTTTCCTTTCCTGGGAAATTGAGCTGTTGAATCCGATTTCCCGATAAAACAGACTAGACATAGTCTACTCTGCTGGCTGCTTCTATATACAGGTTGGCTACAAAACCTGTTTTTAAGGAAAATGTGGAAAACGCGGGGAATTTCTGAATGATTTTTTACATACTCGGGGAAAACCCCAGGGAGAAATATCTCGCGAACTCAGGGAAAAACTTGAACAACTCAGGGAAAAAATAATTGAAAATTCTGTGGCAACCCTGTATATATGTTCAGCAAACATTTAGCCGTTTCCAGTGCAAAATAAACATGGTGCCCACTACCAAATGTTTATTTCATTCGCCTCGTTTTCACGAAAGAATCCGAAACAAGCCACTTGGGGAGGAGGATTGTGTGAGATTGTAATCCGGTTATAAACCCGATCATTCTGTTGGACGGATTACCAATCCAGTCTCGTATTAAGGTAATCCAGATCGATCGGATTGCCCAATGAAAGCACGGTGCAGCTGATTGATGAGCAAATTAATTTTGTAACAGGGTTAGTCATTACGGTTGTATTTATTTATTTATAGTTTACAAACTATATTTTACTGCATGAACTATTTTCTTTATATTTATTAATCTGGATAATTTGACATGTGATCAGCCTCGTTCACAAGGCCTTTTTTCTTCTTTGATATAGTAGTTTGATCTCGTTCCCACGGACTTTTTCCCTTTTTGATAAACTGATGGCGGAAGAAAAAAGCGCCGTTTGTAGTTTGTATGTGCAAAAAAGTTTTGGAATTAAAATTTGATAAGTCTACAATTACCATTGTAATTAGGTTACTAATTAATTAGGTAACTAAGCTATTAATATTGTTATGAAAAATGAACAAAACGTAACCAAGGAAAATATATTTTCTCCTTTCCTTTAAGAAGTTCCCTATTTGAACCTGACAAATAATAATATCTCATTTTCTATTCTATTGATTACTTTCTAAGTCAATTCCTATAGTTGATTTTCAAATGTGAAGCTTGTATAATCTAAATCCTGGGGAATTCCCAGTCTATTCTGCAGAATATATTAAGGACACATTAGCTTCCTAATTGGTCCATTTGTGACGCCATATAGCAATGAAAACATTGAAATAAGGACAGTTTTGGACGTTTTTCTTAAGAAAACACTGGTATTTGTGTGCCTATCAAACTGTTCCTACCAACAACTACATCCGTTCTTGCGTTTTCCACATTTGAGGGATAAGTGGGGAATGAATGAATAAATGTGAATGAATGAGTACCATAAATTTTGTCCAACCCTCCAACGGAGGGAATAATTTATTGATAGAAGATTGACCGTGAAAATGTCCAACAGTATAAAAACTTTTTAATTTCAACTGGCGAGTTAACATTTGCTATTTTATGTGTACTTGAGTACTGAAGTTAGCATAACTGTGCAAAACGGTTGGACAAGGAGAGGTTCCTAGTTTACCTCAGAATTGGTCCATTTGGTGGTTCTGTAACTTGCTGAAACGTACAGATTAGTGAAGTAAGGAGACTAGTAAGTAAGTAAGTAAATTTATTTACCACATAAAATCATAAAGTAACAAAAATAGATAAAATAATGTATATAAATATTAAAAGAAAAATTTATTTCAAAAGCAAACAAACAAACAAACAACAACAAACTATCTACATACTAGTGTGGCAAGGAATACCGAAGGGTCAATTTGACCCTGTTTCCGTGGAATTCCCCATATCTAGATATTGAAAAATGAAAACGTTAATGGTATGTAGTATAATCAATTAATAAAAATTTGTATTAATAATAAGAATATATATTATCTTTCTTTTCCTGTAAGCCTTTAAAGAAAGCTTCTTTAATGTTATGCTTAAAAGTATTAGAATTCTTAACTGGTTTTAAATCTGAACTTAGCTCGTTCCATATTTTCGGGCCTATATATGAAATTGTCTTATGCCAAATTTCTAAAAATTTAGTTGGTTGATTAAGTCGACGTTTCATTCTACGAGTAGATAGGGTGGTATTATAAAAAGAACATGTATCAGACATATAAGGTGGTGATAGGTCATTGCAAAACTTATATGCATTCACACAAACACATTGATTGAATCATTCTGTTGTAGGTAGCCAATTTATGTTTCTAAATTCTTTTATGCCAATGTGACTTCTATTTCCTGAATTTAAACAAAACCGGTACATTTGTTTTGAGCTATTTGTATCTTTTTTGAGAGCTTTTTGTTTAAATGTGGATACCAAGCTGAGCATGCATAATCAAAATGTGGTTAAATGAGAGCATTGCAAAGAGTTCTGGGCATATTAAAATCTAAAAAGGATTGTTTTCTGTAAAGAGATTTCAATCTACCATTTATTTTTCCTAATACCTTAGAAGCCATTAATTTGGGAAAAGCTTCCCGCCAACCGATCCCGAATCTTGTATAGAAACTCAAAGAAAAGGTGGTTAAAGAGGGATGGTTCCTAAAACTGCTATGGAGCCATCAAATTAATTATTAAATATTTTATCACCGTTGTTAATTGAACAGAAAATTAAAATTTTCGCCGTTTTTCGAAGGTTTTATGATCTATTTTTTATATTACCAGATAACTTCTAGTTTTTTGGAGGTCCCGCGCGCTACGGTCCGGAAATTGGAAAGAGGAAACGACTAAACTGATCTCAACCTCGTATCCAGGGCCCCTTTCTCTTTTTTCCTACCGTGAAAAGTATTGGAGGGGTAAAGAATGGTCAAAGTCTTCTTATTTTTCTAGATTTCAAACCACTATAAAATTACTTCCAGTGTAGATATGCATTTGAAATTTTGCATGCTGGCTTATTTTTCAACGAGGAATTCAAATCTGCTGTCGGTTTTAATGTGGCAGAAGCAAACAAATTATTTAAAATGGTAGCCTCTTAACCGCGATAGGTGTACGACAACATAGTGTTTTTCCGTACAGTGGACGGACGAAGTTCCCCAGTATTGATCCTGTCACCCACTCAGTTTATCTGGCTGCACCTTTTGTTTTGTCACTAATGTATATTACCAGAGAAGTGATTGCCACCATCTAATACTTTAATTTATCAGAAACCTACACCTGTCCAGAGATTTAAAAAAATATGACGACCTAATTTGTAGTACACTTGTATTCAGTTGTCATAACAACCCAGAGTTTACTGGAATTAGTGAGGAGAAGATCTTTTAACGAAATCCATGATCATATTCATGCGTTGTATATGCGACAATCGATTTCATGCGTTGTATCTGTGTGACAAGCGATTTCAGTAACACAATACGAGAATGTTCTTGTGTTACAATTCTTCGCTATGTGCATATTCTTTAAAGCTCTGGAGCTCAAAACTAATTTTACCATGATATTTTGCAGACTGGATTCAACATGTACAGGTAAAAAAGATAACTCGTGATAGGAGATAGGTAAATTTAAATAAATAGTTATAAAACAAATACAAAAGAAAAAGACACTACAAAACAAGAAGCAAAGACTATATTCCCTGCAAGACACCAAAGTAATATCGTCAGAGAATTACAGAGAATATTGCCTAATACATTCACGGGAAGTAATATAACACAGAACATAGGTCAAACGAAGAACTGTTCTTATATAAGTAGCTAATAAGGGTTTACACTGAATGATATAGTCCATACCATTAGAGAGAATAATTTTATTTGCAGTAGGTCTATAAATATCACTTCCATAAATAAGAAGTTTAACCAGTGAAGGGCAATTTAATGGTAAAAAGAAAACGTTAGTGGCATGAAGGTTGTCAAAAAGTAGAACTCCTTGAATAGAAAACACAGCGCAATGGAATAGAAAATGTTCTTTAGTCCATGGTTTTAATAAAATTTGTTTCGCATAAAAAAAATGGATTTATAGTATTTTGAAAAATGTGACGCGACTTATGTTCCTGAAGGTGACTAAGATCAAGTCGGAGTCTAGTTAGTAAGCTTAGGCCACGTGGATGATGAACACGGTAAATAGGTGCTGCTGCAGGTCTTATAAATTTTAGTAGTTTGTGTTTAAAATACATAATTGATGTGGAATTACGGATGCTGGGGTCCAGTTG